>MJUU01072126.1:45348-70955 GCA_002080025.1 Modiolus philippinarum
AGCTCAAATACCATTGAAGATACAAAGAGACATTCATACAAAAAAGTTAAGGAAGATGTGACCTTCAAAAGGAGGTCAAGGTCAAAGTTCAAGGTCATGCCCAAAACTTTTATTTCACATAGAATATTAATAAATGTACATATTAAGCTTAAATTGTTGATCAATGATGAGAATATTATGACGCAACTTCCGGGAAAGACCTAGAAATTGTTTTTGAACAATTGACGTAATGGTTTTCTCAAANGTCAAGGTCAAAGTTCAAGGTCATGGCCAAAACTTTTATTTCACATAGAATATTAATAAATGTACATATTAAGGTTAAATTGTTGATCAATGATGAGAATATTATGACGCAACTTCAGGGAAAGACCTAGAAATTGTTTTTGAACAATTGACGTATTGTTTTTCTCAAAAATAGGTGGTCAAAATTCAATGAAACTGATATGTATTTCAATGTAATTTAAAATTTTGATATAATTACACACAATAGAGGAAGTGCCTTACTTAATAATATATAAATAGAAATGATTTTTTTCTGATGCAACCACAAAGTGCGTACAAGTTAATAAAAAAAATACTGATATCACTGATAGACCGAATCATAATGAGTTTTAAATCCTTAATTCTTAAATCGAGGACGCATTGTTCTTTCAAAGCATTAAAGCATTAATTCTGGTTGGGCGACTTCTGTGCTTGCTTGCAAACACATTATCACTTGTTATTATTATTATTATTCCTCAATGATTTTTCAAAAATTGTCCAATCATTTTCTCAGAGATGGATGGACCAAACTTTATGAAACTTGGAACCATTGTAGATACCAACCTCAAGATGTGCAGGGAGGTCATAAATTTCCAAAATGACCACGGTCATTGGTCACTTTGGACTTTGACCTCAAAAATTCTTATTGGAATAACTCTGAAACCATAGAAGATAGATGATTAAATGTAATAACAAAATGTTTGTTAGGTCATGACAGACATTCGTTACATTTGGACCGAAACTCTATGGTCAACCCTTCGTGAGTTATGCCCCTTGAAAATTTCGTCATATCTTTAAACATGTTTTTTTCTCGAAAACGGTAAGAGATAGAAACCTGGAACCTTTTCCATTCAACTTAGGGGATATGTGTTACATTTAAAAATGCCAAGGTCAAAGGTCATTGGTCACTTTGAACTTTGACCCTAGACCTTGTTTTTGTTATGACTCTTAAACGGTAATAGATAGCTGAAAACATGTAATTGCAAAAATGTGTGTCTTGTTAAGATCTACATTTGTTACATGGGTCTAAAATTATTGGACCATACGTTTTAGACCTATGGACCAAAAACCAATTTTGATGTCCAATTTTGAGATTTTTTTTTGCTTATAGCTCAAATACCGTTGAAGATGCAAAAAGACATTCAACATACAAAATGTTCAGGAAGATGGAACCTTCAAAATGAGGTCAAGGTCAAAGGTCAAGGTCACACCCCAAAACTTTATTGCATGTTAAAATATCAATAAATACGCATATTAAGCTTGAAATATTAGTTTCAGTGATGAATCAATAGTGAGAACATTATGANGCAACTTTCTTTCTGATGCAATAAAGAAAATATTTTAACCTGCGAATCAAAGCACTACTAGCACTGATAGACGAAAACATAATGAATTTTAAACACTAATTCTGATATGAGGAAGTAAAAAACAATAAACTCCGAAAACATTATTACAATCACTGGTGATAAATTTACAACATAACATTCTTTCAAAGAGCAATTGAGTATGGAATCTGATTTGGGTGAAATGTGTTTGTATGCAAACATATCATCACTCGTTATTATGTCGCCCCAGACGAAGTCGGGGAGACATATTGTTATTGTTCCGTTTCTTTGTTATTATTATTATTATTATCATTCCGGTTTCTTTTACTTATTTCACTTTATTTTATTTTTATATTTTACTTATTTTTTTATATTTTACTTATTTTATTTTACTTCCAACAAATTTTGTCCACAGCTTTACTCAGAGATGCCTGAACCGAATCACTTGATACTTGGGACAAAGTTGAAACACCATGTGCAGTTATGCATGACGGTGAAAAAATTTTCAAAATGGCCGCCATGTCCAAGATGGCCGCCATTTTACGTCAAAATTTCAACTTTTTCAGATTTCAACGAAAATTGATTTCTAGGTAGATTTTGACGATGCGAACAAGATGGGACAGGGGCGACATCAGCTATTGCTTGCAATTGCAAATCTAGTTATTATTATTATTTTACTTCCAATAAATTTTGTCCAGAGCGTTTCTCAGAGTTGCATTAACCGAACCACTTGATACTTGGCACACAGTTGGATTACCATATGAAGTTGTGCAGCACGGTGAAAAAATTTCAAAATGGCCGCCATTTCCAAGATGGCTGCCATTTGACGTTAAAAAACCGAGGATTCAATATCTCTGGAACTGCTTTGCAGAATTTCTTCATATTTCGCAAAGATGTTCAATATAATGAGACGAAGGAATTTATGCAAATTTTTTTTTCAAAATGGCCGCCATTTCCAAGATTGCCGCCAAAAATGCGTCAAAATTTCAACTTTGTCCGATTTCAACGAAAATTGATTACTAGTAGATTTTGATGCTGCGAACAAGATGGAAACAACGGCAGTAGAATACCGAAGGAACAAAGGGGTGAAATTCACAAAAATCGAAGTCTAAAGACAGGGCAAAAACGAGAACACAGAAAACAATGACGTTAGACACAAAAACAATGACGCCAGACAGACATAAAGCACAGAACCAGAAACCACAACATTCAGAACAAAGGCACTCACAGTGTGAACTCAAGTTAAACTGAGAGTGACATCAGGTGCTCCGGAAGGGTAAGCATGTCCAATCATCGAATTGTCAGTCAGGGGCGACATCAGCTATTGCTTGCAATTGCAAATCTAGTTGTTTTACTCTGTTTGTTATTAAGTCACCCAAACGAAGTTTGGTGACTTATTGTTTTTACTCTGTTTCTTATTAAGTCACCCAAACGAAGTTTGGTGACTTATTGTGTTTACTTTGTTTCTTATTAAGTCTCCCAAACAAAGTTTGGGGAGACTTATTGTTTTACTCCCGTTTCTTATCATTATTCTCTATTCTTCCGTCTTCTTCGCCACTGAACTTGTCCGCACGTTTTCTCATAGAATATAAGTCTGATCATTATGAAACTCCACAGGATGATGGATCCCCATCCCAAGATGTGCAAATAGGTTTTGAAATTTTCAGAATGGCCGCCGTTGCCATGGAAACTGAAAAAAAGGCGGGAAAATTAAAAGTGCTCCAAAACTTCACAGGAAGGATGTATACAAATAGTAGAACACACTTTTTGGGCCAAAAAATTTCAAGATGGCCGCCGTTGCCATGGGAACAGAAAAAGGTGGGAAAATTAAAAGTGCTCAAAATTGGATAAAACTTTAAAGATGGGTTGTCTAGATTGTGCCGAACTAAAAAACCATCTCCTGTGTCCATGGGAGGTTTGGGAGACTTTTGTGTTTGTATCCAAACACAAGAACTCTAGTTATTATTAAGTCACCCAAACGAAGTTTGGTGACTTATTGTGTTTACTCTGTTTCTTATCAAGTCACCCAATTGAAGTTTGGTGACTTATTGTTTTTACTCTGTTTCTTATTAAGTCACCCAAACAAAGTTTGGTGACTTGTTGTTTTTACTCTGTTTCTTATTATTATTATTATTCCTCAATGGATTTTTCAAAGTTTGTCAAAACATTATCTCAGAGATGGGTATTCCAAACTTAATGAAACATGGCACCAATGTAGACAACCACCCAAAGATGTCCAAGAAGGTCTTTGAATTTCCAAAATGACCACGGTCATTGGTCACTTTGAACTTTGACCTCAAATCTTGTGATTGTAATAGCTCGAAAATTGTAAATGATAGCTGATTAATTGTTATGGCAAAAATGTTTATTAGGTCATGACGGACCTTTGTTACATTTGGACCAAAATTCTATGATGCACCGTTCAAGAGTTATGCCCATTGAAAGTTTCGTCACCTCTTTTAACATGTCTTTTCTCGAAAACGGTAATAGATAGAAACCTGAAACCTTTTCCATTCAACTTAGGTGATATGTGTTACATTTAAAAATGCCAAGGTCAAAGGTCATTGGTCACTTTGAACTTTGACCCTAGACCTTGTTTTTGTAATAACTCATAAAACGTAATAGATAGCTGACAAAATGAAATGGCAAAAATGTGTGTCTTGTTAAGATCTATATTTGTTACATTGGGTTCAAAATTATCGGACCAGCCGTTTTCGTTTAATGGACCGAAAACCGATTATAATGTCCGCATTTTGCGGTTTTTGCTTATAGCTCAAGATACTAAAAGACTTTCAATGTACAAAATGTTCAGGAAGTCTGGACCTTGAAAATGAGGTCAAGGTCAAAGGTCAAGGTCACAGCCATAAAGCTTTATTTCACGTTAAAGTATCAATAAATGTATTTATTAAGCTTTGAATGTTGATTTCATCAATGAATCAATAATGAAACCATTATGACGCAACTTCCTTTCTGATGCAATCCAGTACATATACTTATAAAGTGTTAACCCCTGAATCAAAGTACTACTAACACTGATAGACGAAAAGATAATGAGTTTATGACACTAGTTCTTACACAAGGAATAGAAACAAATATTTCAGAACACATTATTACAATCATTGGTGATAAATATACAATACAGCATTTTTTCAAAAAGTAATTGGGTATGGAATCTGGTTTGGGAGACTTGTGTTTGCATGCAAACATATCATCACTCGTTATTATTATTATTCCTCAATGGATTTTTCAAATTTTGTCCAAACATTATCTCAGAGATGGATATTCCAAACCTAGTGAAACATGGCACCAATGTAGACAACCACCCCAAGATGTGCAAGAAGGTCTTTGAATTTCCAAAATCACCACGGTCATTGGTCACTTTGAACTTTGACCTCAAATCTTGTGATTGGAATATCTCGAAAACTGTAAATGATAGCTGATTAATTGTTATGGCAAAAATGTTTATTAGGTCATGACGGACCTTTGTTACATTTGGACCGAAATTCTATGATGCACCGTTCAAAAGTTATGCCCCTTGAAAGTTTCGTTTTTAGTATGTTTTTTCTCGAAAACGGTAAGAGACAGAGACCTGAAACCTTTTTCCATTCAATTTAGGTGATATGTGTTACATTTAAAAATGCTAATGTCAAAGGTCATTGGTCACTTTGAACTTTGACCCAAGACCTTGTTTTTGTAGTAACTCATAAACCGTAATAGATAGCTGATAACATGTAATGGCAAAAATGTGTGTCTTGTTAAGAACTACATTTCTTACATAGGGGCCAAAATTATCGGACCAACCATTTTCGTTTTATGGACTGAAAACCGATTTTGATGTCCGAATTTTGTGTTTTTTGCTTATACAATGTAGCTGAAATACCATTGAAGATACTAAAAGACATTCAACGTACAAAATGTTCAGGAAGTCTGGACCTTCAAAATGCGGTCAAGGCCAAAGGTCAAGGTCACAGCCCTAAAGCTTTATTTCACGTTCAAGTATCAATAAATGTACATATTAAGCTTTGAATGTTGGTTTCATCAATGAATCAATAATGAACCCATTATGACGCAATTTCCTTTCTGATGCAACCTAGTTCATATACTAATGAAGTGTAAACCTGGTAATCAAAGTACTACTAACACTGAAATGAGTGTATGACACTTGTTCTTACATAAGGAATAGAAACAAATATTTCAACACACATTTTTACAATCATTGGTAATAAATATATAACACAGCATTTTTTCAAGAAGCAATTTGGTATGGAATCTGGTTTGGGTGACTTGTGTTTGTATGCAAACATATTATCACTCGTTATTAAGTCTCCCAAACGTAGTTTGGGGAGACTTATTGTTTTTACCCAGGTGTTTTTATTCTTCCCTCTTCTTCGCCACTGAACTTGTCCGGAAGTTTTCTCTAAGAATATTGGTCTGATCTTCATGAAACTTCACAGGATGATGGATAGCCATCCCGCAGGGTGCACTTTGGTCTTGAAATTTTCAAAATGGCTGCCGTTGCCATGAAAACAGAAAAAAGGCGGGAAAATTAAAAGTGCTTCAAATTGAACGAAACTTCACAGGAAGGATGTATACAAATAGTTAAACACATTTTTAGGCCAAAAAATTTCAAAATGGCCACCGTTGCCATGGAAACTGAAAAAAGGCGGGAAAATTAAAAGTGCTCCAAATTGGCAAAGATGGGTTGTCTAGATTGTGCTGAACTAAAAAAAGCCATCTCCTGTGTTCATGGGAGGTTTGGGAGACTTTTGTGTTTGTATCCAAACACAAGAACCCTAGTTATTATTATTCCTCAATGGATTTTTCAAAGTTTGTCCAAACATTATCTCAGAAATGGGTATTCCAAACTTAATGAAACATTGCACCAATGTGGACAACAACCCCAAAATGTGCAAGAAGGTCTTTGAATTTCCAAAATGACCACGGTCAATGGTCACTTTGAATTTTGACCTCAAATCTTGTGATTGGAATATCTCGAAAACTGTAAATGATAGCTGATTAATTGTTTTTGCAAAAATGTTTATTTGGTCATGACGGACCTTTTTTACCTTTGGACCAAAATTCTATGATGCACCGTTCAAGAGTTATGCCCCTTGAAAGTTTCGTCACCTCTTTTAGCATGTTTTTTCTCGAAAACGGTAAGAGATAGAAACCTGAAACCTTTTCCATTCAACTTAGGTGATATGTGATACATTTAAAAATGCCAAGGTCAAAGGTCATTGGTCACTTTGAACTTTGACCCTAGACCTTGTTTTTGTAATAACTCATAAACCGTAATAGATAGCTGATAAAAGGTAATGGCAAAAATGTGTGTCTTGTTAAGATCTACGTTTGTTACATAGGGTTAAAAATTATCGGACTAACCGTTTTCGTTTCATGGATCGAAAACCTATTTCGATGTCCGAATTTTCCGTTGTTTGCTTATAGCTCAAATACCATTGAAGATACTAAACGACATTTAATGTACAAAATGTTCAGGAAGTATGGACCTTCAAAATGAGGTCAAGGTCAAAGGTCAAGGTCACAGCCCTTTAGCTTTATTTCACGTTAAAGTATCAATAAATGTACATACAGTATTTAGCTTTGAATGTTGGTTACATCAATGAATCCATAATGAAACCATTATGACGCAACTTCCTTTCTGATGCAATCCAGTACATATACTTATAAAGTGTTAACCTGTGAATCAAAGTACTACTAACACTAATAGACGAAAAGATAATGAGTTTATGACACTAGTTCTTACACGAGGAATAGAAACAAATATTTCAGAACACATTATTACAATCATTGGTGATTAATATACAACACAGCATTTTTCAAAAAGCAATTGGGTATGGAAACTGGTTTGGGTGACTTGTGTTTGCATGCAAACATATCATCACTCGTTATTCTTCTTTTTCTTTCCACATCGAAATTTGTCCGGGGCAGATCTCAGAGACCACTAGTCTAATTTTAATGAAACTTTGCAGGAGTATAGATACCAATATCTTGTTGTGCATGTTGGTCGGAGGATTTCCAAAACGGCACCGTTGCCATGGAAACGGCAAAAAAGGCGGGAAAATTGACAGAATTTTGGGACAATTTGTCTGGGGTAGATCTTGGAGATCACTCATCCGGTCTGTATGAAACTTAGTAGGAGCATAGATACCAATTGCTAGTTGTGCAAGAAGGTCTTTGAAATTTCAAAATGGCACCGTTGCCATGGAAACGACAAAAAAGGTGGGAAATTGACAAAAATCGCTTAAAAATTTGTCCGGTGCAGATCTCGGTGACCACACATCAGATCTGAATGCAACTTAGTAGGAACATAGATACTAATTTGTAGTTGTGCAAGAAGGTCTATGGTTTTTCAAAATGGCACCGTTGTCGTGGAAACGGCAAAAAGGCGGGAAATTGACAGAAATTGTTTGACGATCTTTTACCATTTGTCCAGTGCAGATCTTCGAGACCATGCATCAGATCTGAATGAAATCTAGCAGGAACATGGATACCAATGTGTAGTTGTGCAAGAAGGTTTATGGATTTTCAAAATGGCACCATTGCCATGGAAATGACAACAAAGGCGGGAAAATTAAAAGTGCTCAGAATTGCATGAAAACTTACAGAAAGGTTGTTTACGACACAGGGAATTTGCTTTTAGTCTAAAAAATTTCAAAATGGCAACTGTTGAATAAACAAAACTTTACAGAAAGGTTATGTAGCATATTGGGATTTGGTTTCTAGTCTGAAAAATTTCAAAAGGGCGATTATTGTCATGACAATTGCATAAAAGGCGGGAAAACATAGAGTGCTCAGAAATGAAGTTGAAGGGAGTCGGAATGTTGAAGTTTGATTTGGGAGTTCGTTTGGGACACTTGTTTATCAGCATCCTGATACAATTATAAGTATTTTTACTTAGAATAATAGTAAAAGCGGACAATTTTTTATATAAATTTGCTTGAGATGTACGTATAGTCATCTGTAACACATTTTTTTTTCTGGCAAAAAACTAACACGAAATTCCTCCGTTATCTTTTGGTGTGTAAAAAATAAGGGTCACCGTTCACTTAAATGAGTAATGAAACGTTGAAATTTGATTTTTAAGCAAAAAGACCCCTTTTTCAGAACGTAACTTCAAATTGCATATTGTCGTATAAATAACATGATTACGTATCGTGCAGTTCTATTTTGGCTAGTCATTCAACCAACAAAAGGATTTTAACTGCAAATGATTGAATTTGAAAATTGAACAGGGGGGAAAAGATAATAGATATTCATTTAGCAAAACTTTCAAATAATCGTTCAATTATTTGTGATTCTTAGTTTTCCTTCTATCTACTCCTTCAAAATCACGTACAGTCCATCAAACCCTTGTCTATCATACGCACATTTTAAGTGAGCAAGGATGCCGCCTTTTCGCCAATTTGTATGGAATGCCACAGCTGTCGTATTATGTAGATATTTGTTTACATGTTGTCACTTTCTTATTACTTGCTGTTGTTTAGTAATTACTTTCTGTCATTACATCTTTACTTTTTGTGATTTCATATTTACTTTATACTATTCCGTATTTACGTTCTTTTAGTTTGTCTTTACTTTATGTCACTTTAATATTCACCTTTTGTGGTTTTATATTTACTTTATGTCACTTTAATATTCACCTTTTGTGGTTTTATATTTACTTTATGTCACTTTAATATTCACCTTTTGTGGTTTTATATTTACCTTATGTCGGTTTATATTTACGTTGTGTGGTTTAGTCATTACTTTATGTGGTTTCGTCTTTATGTACAGTGAATTTTTAATTATGTGATGTCATTTCATCTTTACGTTTGTCAATTATTCTTTACTTTCTCTATACATTTTGTTTTCTTTACTTGAAGTAATTGATCCTTTATTTGTGGTCATTTCTTCTTTACTTGCAGTGATTTCATCTGTACGTTATGAGGTCGGGACCGGATTATTTAAATCGAAAAGAATTGACCAGCACTGTCTTGTCAAATAACTTCAAAGATGAAAAAGTAGACACATTCACATGTCTAATGCTCGATAATAGGCAGCTGTAGAGACATATATATATGGCAAATATTTAAAATAAGACCTTTGAATGAAAAGTTTAAGACAGACGGACGGACGCCAAGTACTTGGTGATTTGGAAAACTCTTCGCATAGTCAGATGATTTAAAAAGCAGGCAAAGGGTCTACAGTTGTAGTTGTGAATAGCAAACAACATTAATTATACAAACCGCCAGCTCTACCGACCTACTTTTAAAAATGATACATTATCCATCTAACAAAATAGTGAAAAGAACTCGATAACGCTTTCTAACTGTAAATTAAAAAGACTGTTTGCCTTTTATCTTCTAAGATTCACAAGAAATGGATCTAATGGTGTCGTTTTGCCCTGGAACAGAAGGTTTTGTTACCTGCAGCTTCCTTCATCTGTTGAAAATTTCTCTAATTTTGTCAGAGACTGCAGACTATATTCCTTGTAGATTCCTTGTAACTTTAGATGTATAGATGCTCTTAAGTTGATCTTTGTACACAACCATTCAGCATTAAGAGGGCATTAACGCTCATTGCAAAGTACAGGATATCTATGGTACCCTAGGACAATCTCGGGTCTAGTGTAAAAATGTAAAAAAAAACAGCGAAAATTTATAGACCGCTACATATACAGATGAAGGAAAACAATACAAAGCGTTGTTCCATTGCTTTGTTTTACAATGTATTTGTAGAGATTTTGTCTCATTTGCATTTACTCCATACCCCTTTATTGTTAATGTGTATGTGCACTAGTTATATACTAACCATATATATTGTTGGATCAACAGTGTATATACATACCACAGGCACTTGTTTCTATCCACCGGGCTCGAGAGTCCACGCCAGTACGAAAAAAAAAAGAAGGTGGTCAACTCTTCCAAAATACCTTTCCACTTCAAATGCATTTTTTACATAAATAATCACCATATTTTTGTCTTACCTTTCGCTCTTTGTCACGTTTACATGTTTATTTTTCAGACTAAATAGTTAAAATAATCCCACAAGGATCCCCGTCATTGTAAATCGTATTCTTGTTCAATGTTGTTTCTCATTTCCTTGACCTAGACTCCTTTCAGTATATCAACTTCCGGTTTAGACAGTTTCACTGCTGACAGTCAAAATATTAATTATAGAAAAGGATGTTTAAAAAATAAAATGATTTCTTTTCAATATGCTTATATTTTTTACAGATGAAATATGCAGTTAAAGAAGTGTATGTACACAGGATATTTTTTTTGGTTTCAAACTAAAATTTTTAACTTTCACTTTCACTTTTCATCAACCAATCACAAACGACCTTAAAATTTGCCTCTTTAAAACCCGGAAGTTGATATACTGAAAGGAGTCTAGGTCAAGGAAATGACACACAACATTGAACAAGAATACGATTTACAATGACGGGGATCCTTGTGGGATTATTTTAACTATTTAGTCTGAAAAATAAACATGTAAACGTGACAAAGAGCGAAAGGTGAGACAAAAATATGGTGATTATTTTTGTAAAAAATGCATTTGAAGTGGAAAGGTATTTTGGAAGAGTAGACCACCTTCTTTTTTTTTCGTACTGGCGTGGACTCTCGAGCCCGGTGGATAGAAACAAGTGCCTGTGATACATACTTAATTGTTTCAATCCATGTTGTATTTGGTACATGTTTATAGTTCCATACCAAATTGTATGGTTTCATAATAGCACGTTGTTATTTTAATGTATTTTCTAAATTGTATGATTTTAGACACGTTACATTATAATATTCATATTCTTGTAGGTGTCTACCAGACACGACAGACTGGAAATGGTATAACTGGGTATTGGCTGTTTTAGCTGTGATATTGTTGGGCCCTATTGTTTTGGCTATATTAGTAAGGTTTTATCATTAAGACTAAAATAGAATATCGAATGTTCAACAATTCAAAACAAACAAACAATTCTAACAAACTTAAGGATATAAATACAGCTTTGTTTTTAAATCTTTACCTCTGGTTTTATTGGCAAAAATATTGATCAAATCCTCAATGTTTTACACCGTAACTAAATTAGAACAATTTTTCCTATTTGCAGTATTTGGCATTGCACAATATCAAGTTCTTCTTTCATATTTGATGATGTTGATATATGAAATCTATTTAGAAGTATTTCAATTGAAGTGTCATCTGTAATTAGGCTTGATATTATAGTCAACGGGTATTGTATCCTTAACTAGCTGTCAGTAAATGCGAAAAATTGTCCGGATAGTACCTGTGTGTATTGTCTTCATGTTTTATGTACTTCATTGTAAGGGTACTCGTCTTGATAAGTTGGACTTTTTTCTAGTTTGATTTTTACTGTGAGTCTTT
Organism: Modiolus philippinarum; assembly: GCA_002080025.1. Lineage (NCBI taxonomy): Eukaryota > Metazoa > Mollusca > Bivalvia > Mytilida > Modiolidae > Modiolus > Modiolus philippinarum. The sequence goes on from MJUU01072126.1 coordinate 57,315, forward strand.
TTGTGTATCTATTTTTTAGACATTCACCACACACAGGGGGAGGTTTGGATCCAAGAAAACGAGTTTAACCCGAGCGCAATTTGTTCCAGTCCCAAGTCAGGAATATGTTGGTCATTGGGTTGTTCTTATCTTCTTATGAAATTTTAGTTTTTTGATATAAGGGTTATTGCATGTGGTTTGTTTCCATTGATTTGTTCACTTTTTTTTTACTTTTTGTAGCCATTTATAGCTTGCTTAACGGTGTAATGTTTCTCACTATGTTGAAGACCGCAGGATGACCTCGAGATGCTTTGTTTAAGGTCGTTTTCACCTAGAGATTTGTTGTTGTCTCCCTGACATTTACCCCATTTCCTTTCTTTTTCATAAACTTAGATCAGTGTTTTCTTCCAAAATTATGCATTTAAATATGGCTATCTCAAAGTCATATAACAGAAATATACCAAATGTTCAAGATACCATTGAAAGTTTATTTTATAAAGTCAGTTTCAGAGTCCTGTCTACAATATACGACTTCAATCGACGAGGCCAATTAAAAAAAAATATAAATTATTAGAAATTTGTCACTTGCAACTACAGTCTAAAAGGTTAAACATAGAAGTTCTCAGTGAAGTTCGAACTTTTAAATTTAACCGTCTGGACAAGAGACTTATGGAAAGGATATATTCTTTTAAAACCATGAAACTTGTGATTGTTAAAAATATGACATGCATGTAGTGGTATAACCACACAATCCACTATGTTATAATTGGGTAATACGTGCTACATAGTTTTCTGATAGCCCGAAGCCCATGTATAAGGTGTGTGGAGCAATGTGAGTGGAGTCCGGAGCGCTATTGTTGGAGTTCAGAGCCAGTTTTATTCCCTTATTATGATGCCCGTCGTTAAGACATGCATTAGCAAATTACAGTGTAAATTATAATTCGACACAATAGAGATGTTGAAAAAATAACAAACAAACAAAAAAAAATCTCATCGCCACAAAACATATCGATATATAAAGGCAATGGATATGAAACTTATTAAAGGCCGATGTGTGTCAAGAAGGTCTGTAAAGTTTCTAACATTCAATTCAAGTGTGTTTTACTTCGACACCATACAAGTAAAAGTCATCACACGAGGACGCGATGTGGTCTGTATAAGATGCGGAGGGGTGAGCTTATACAGACACACCTAGTCCGAATGTGATAACTAATTTACATCCCAGCTACTGTAATAAGTGAAGGAAAACCTTTATACATTCCTAAAGTTTTTTCCGTGCTTTTAATCTCATCAATTAAATAATCTTTACTACAATAATAATATATATCCTTATTGTTCCCCACAACTATTCTTTATATATGATTTTGAATAAGGTTTTTCCAACGAGTTCGTGTATTAGGTAAGGCAGAAGTCTAGTAAAAGTCTAGTAAAGGAGATGAACACTGGTTCGAATCCCACTATGGACTAAGTTATTTTTCAACTTTTTAAAATCTTGATTTTAAAACTTAAAATTTTACTAAGTCCAAAGAACTGAACAGTTTTCAGAAAAGCTCAACCTTTGTTCTAACTGGGGTGAGATTGCTGGGGTGATCCGACTTAGATCACCCCTGTTAGAACAAAATAGCTGGGATTTAAGGGAGGTTATTTTATCATCGGATTTGATATAACCCCGGTAAACGTGAGATCGTCAACTCGGACGCGATCAGTAACGCGGATTGTTTTCATTAGACTAGGAATATTTGGCGAGAATAAACGGTATATTTTGCTAGGTTTCGGGCCATCTTTCTAGAAATTTCTTGTTTAGAAAGCAGCACTTAATTCTTCTCTACGTTTTCTTTCCAAAAGTACGTTTAGAACTGATATTTAATTGTTTTACGTCAATTTTGTGCTGACATTTTAAACACAATCTAACATTCGAAGATAAATTTAAGGAAAATGTTGTACTTTGCTATGCAAACAGAATGTTTTAGTTGCACAACATTCTTTTTCATTGTTATGGTTAGAGATTTTATTCGATAATAAGATCTATAACATAATAATAACTTTTTAAATTACGTTTCTTTACAACAAGTTGCAATAATTTATGCGATCGGAAACGATGTAATAAACGATCGTACAACTAGTCAGTGATGATAAACATGCGATCGCGCAACCTTTGAAACAGAATTAGTAATAACAATTTACGGAATTACCCAGCCCGCTACTGGCCAGTTATTTTTTACAAGGAATTAAAAACTTACATCATTCACAACCTTATTATTATACATTGTACAAGGCAGTATTTTTGTTATATACAAGTTATGCAACATAAATTCAACAATCTGTAGATTTGCATATATAATAGCTGAGCAGTTAAATTTCCTTTAGCTCTATGATGTTCTTAAGCTTTTACAGTCGCAAGATGAGGTCATGTGGATATGGTAATGGTACGCATTTGCAATTCAGGTGCTACAACTTCTATCCAGGACAAAGAATTGGCTATGTTATTTTTACCTACCAGCGGTCGATGGACCACCCTCTCTGAGGGTTTCATCAGCGTTTATGCTCCCGATTCCTTGATACTTTCAATACGTTGAAAAGGGTGTTAAAAACATTGCATCTTCACTTGTTCCCTTAGTGGACAATTTTTGAGAATGCATTGAATCATCAAAACCTGTTTCAACATGTCACCTGATTGATACAATTTGAATAAAAACAATTTTATGCAATTCGAATGCATTTACATACTTTTCAATTAGCATAATATGTTACTAATTGATTATACAAATGACAAAAATATAGCAGACATTCCTTAGTATGATGATTTGCAACTACATTTGGCCGATATTTGCACTATGCCGAACAAGGAAACAGACCCCATATTTCATGGCAGAATTTCTTCACCGCAAACTAGATAATGTGTCTATAAGATACCGATGCCACGGTGAAAAATTCATTGCAATGTGTAACCGAAGTCAATCTTAGATCGCGGTCACTAAATGGAATCAAGAACTACAAATAACTAATAAATATGCAATTATATCAGTTATGTAAAACAAGTAAGAAATAATGGCATATTGCATAAACTTTATCAGGTAATAAAATCATCTCTGAATTATTTGGTACTCACGGTGGTGATTTATTCGATTAAACTTCAATGTAATATAATGTGCAGCTGTTAGGAAATGGCCTTAAATGAAAATTTTAGCAAAGTCATTCAAGCGTAAAATGTAGGTCAAAGCGACCACAATGGTCCTAGAATTGAAAAGCTCTCACCAGTATAAAAAATTTTCCTTAAATATCATTGGGCTATGCTGTGTAGGACTTAAAACACAAAATTTTACAAGTAACTCAATCGTAAAATGTAGGTCAAAGACACCTTATTGTCATTTATATATAAAGCACTCGTCAAGGTGAGTAATTTGAATCAAATTATTGATAAAGTATGTTTAGTTGTTGAGAAATTGTATTCAACGCAAAATTTAAAAATGCCACTCAAACGTAAAATATAGGTCAAAGCCACTTATTTGTCATTGATTCAGGTAGTACTCACAAAGGCAATTAATTTGAGGAAACATCATTTTGGTATGTTGGTTAGTTGCTAGTTAATGGACTTAAAAACACAAAATTTAACAAAAGTCACTCAAGCGTAAAGTGTATGTCATAAACACCTAATTGTTGATGAATCTGGGTGCATGAACGGATGTAATATTATTCAAGTTTTACATAAGGTTACTAACATGTGGACTTAAAGTCAACACTTAATATCGGGACGTACGGACAAGGATAAATGTTTATGCCCCCTCCACATTAGTGGCGGGCATAAAATAATATGGAAACGTAAAAGTACTATCACCGCTATTGAAAAAATCTCTGTAACTAGCCAGTACTTAACTTTTTTAGATTGTATTTTCGTGTTAACTTCACCTAGTGCAGGATAGACATATCACGACTTGTCACTTGCGTCCGTCCGTCTAACTGTCCATCTGGCATCAAAACATAGCATTATCCGCAACACATTTACCATGTATTTGTAGCAATTTTGTCTCGTGTGCATTTACTCCATTTGTCTTCATTGCTCGTACATATTTTGCAAAGTAAACCAATGCATTTTTCTTTCTTTATTCGTCCGTCTGTCTGTTTCTTCTACTGAGTTGAGGAACCACATGCATGCATTCCCTGGAAAGTCGTACATTTTTACCTGTAGTTGACTTGTCGTTTTGGTTTCTTAAGTTTTGCTTTGCCAAGATTGTTTTACAGGGCACAAAAAATAGTAGTTATTTAATTGTTTTGAAGGTGCAGAGGCTCAATGTGAATGTGTCCCTGTTTATTTGATTTCAACGTTTTTGTGGTGGTCCTCTGGTGAATTCTTGTAGCCATTTTACCATCTCCATTCTTCTTAATAAAAATTGTAGTCTTTACATCTAATCTATATCCTTTTATTCTATTCTGGCTATAGACATTTTGCAGGTTTTTTGCCGTCAATCAGCAGCCACCGTCTATCTTCAGTCCATCCGTCGTAATTTATTCACGCAAACATATTCCAAAAAATTAAACCAAATGTGATCATAATTGTCCTTGGGTATTCCCATTGCAAGTTATACCCGGGAGGACGGAACTTTATCAAAAAAGACCGCCAAAGGGGAACATATAGTGTTACGTCTTAACCTATGTAATACACATTCAAAGATCTTCTCTGAAACTACTAGTATAGTTACCCCCAAATTTAGTAATAATTATCCTTAGATGGTCCGCTCTAAAAAGGAATCTGGCAGGTCAGTAACTCATACAAGATGGGTGCCAACAATTTAACGTTGGACGTCCATTGATCCTCTCTCAAACTTCTAGACCAATTAGAACCAAACTTGGTCACAATGCTCTCTTCCAGAAAATGATATCCGGCAGAACTGCACCTCATCGAAGATGGTTGTTAGTTGGAAAAAGTTTAACATTGGACCCCTGGCAACATATTTAAGGAGCCTCTTCACTGAGACTACCTTAGATGGTCCACTTCAAATACGTTGTTCAGCAGATCTGCGCCTAATCAAAGATTGCAACAGCACCAGGTTATCATTGGCCACATGGGAAAGGCCATTCAGAGTTGAGTTTTCAAACCACTTACTATATTAATCATGGTTCAGATGAACGATACTAGCTCTTGAGAGATTCTTGGTGTGATGTAACTTACAATTAATATTATTCCTACTGCGGTTACAATTATATTAACTACTAACGGGTATACCTCTGTTTGCAAATATTAAACCACAGAAAATTTCAACCTTGTGTGTGGGAACAAGAACTTGAGTGTACATTATCGTTCATACTTGAGGAGGTGCAATGCTAAATTCCCTTTCAATACTGCGTAGTCACATAAATATCTATATTTACTTAGTAAGTTATCCGATCGCTCATCGTAAGTTATACGATCGCTTTTTTTGAAATGTTTTGCGTTGCCGATCGCATCTAGGTGTTCATTTTTCATATAAAAAAATCACTTTAAAAGCTGATTTATATACTTTGTAGCTAGGATATAAAGTTTACTATGTCATTGTGTTTAACAAATAACAAAAAATGCATAAATATTGTTTACAAAACTCTAGTTATCTATGTTTACATCGGCGTTGCTGACCGCGTCCGAGTTGACGATCTCACGTTTCCCGGGGTGGATATTTGTGTATGTCAATGCAAAGTTCTCGAATAATTTAACCCCTCCCTGTAACCTATTCTCACCTGAGTAGAATGTAATAACTGGAATATGTGGGTTAGTTTCATTGTGTTATAATAGTAACCAATATACATTGCAGCTTGTGTATTGTTGCATTCTGATCGGTGCTGGCGATTCATAAGAGGGCTATGACATTGTTATAGAAAGTAGGTAAGAAAACATATAGAAAAGTTGGAAAATGTTTATTGTATATTGGGATTTTGAAGGGTTAGCTGTTACAATGTACTCAATCGTACTAAGTAATCGTAAAGTACCATGATGATGGCCATTTTAAAGATGAAAATTTTGTCAACTTTTGTCCCTTCAGTGCAGATAAAATCAAGCATTTAGTAGACCAAACTCCGAAAGCTTGAGGCGCCTTGCATAAAACTCACAAGTGAGGAAATAAAATGAATCTAACAATGTGATGACACTCAAACTAATCATTTACTCCGAAAGCTTGAGGCGCCTTGCATAAAACTCACAAGTGAGGAAATAAAATGAATCTAACAATGTGATGACACTCAAACTAATCATTTTAAGAAGCACCGGAACTCCGAAAGCTTGAGGCGCCTTATATAAAACTCACAAATGAGGAGATAAAATGACTCTAACAATGTGATGACACTTAAACTAAGCATTCTAATAAGCACATCATGGGACTGATGAACAAGACAGCTTCCATTGGACTGCAAAATTTCAATTTTGCAAATTGAACAAAGACGACGATAATTGCAAAAACATTTTTTTTTGTCAAATCTCATCATGTATGGAACTATTGAAGCTCACTACAGCCGGAACAATGTCTCAGGCTTTTTTGTTGTTGAAAAAGATCCATTTTGACACACAATTTTTGTCAGATATCCGAAATGAAAAGCAATTTCTCATACAATTCTACCTATTAATCCGGAATATTAGTAGGATTGAATGTTTTCTAAAAATATAAGTACATCTCAGTTTCCAGATGTTTTTATATGATTCTATTTCGCTTGATATCATTTTTCATGAACATTTATGAACAAACTTGAGGAAAACGAAAACTGCAGGTATCTTTGACAAAAATACTATGTGGAGATCGAAAAAAAGAAATGGATTGAAGTGATACAGAATGGCAAACACAACGGACACAATCTTGTAGACTATCATTTTATTTAGTAGAAAATAATGTCCTGTCGTAGTTCTTCCAATATCATGAATTACTCTCTGTTATTTAAAAATAAACATAGTAATGTAGCGTTGTTGCCAAATACGAAATTAGTTAAATTGAAAGATAGACCACAAAGGGTGTCCGATGACAAAAAATGCAAGTCTTTGTCAATGGCAATAGGAAAATAACAAAAGATTAACAAATGCACAATATTGATTTAAACATGTAAAGGGCTTAATAAAATAAGATTAAGTAACAAAGGAAGAAAGGTCTTTTAGAATCAAAATGTTTCAGCATTCATGTCCAGTTGGCGAATGATGGCAAAGAAATGAATTGTGCACCTTGAAGAAGTTGTCGGACTTCTTTCCTATGTCATGGTGGGTAAGAACGGTTGCATGCTCCCCATGTTATGTAGTGGGCGTCGAAATGTATGCCGACCTTTGCATTCACCTTGTTTATGTATATCTAAATGAATATCTAAAAAATATCTAAATTTTACAAAATTTTGTTTAAAACTAAGAAGTATCTCTCTCATGCACAGCTCTGTCCTTAGCTGAATTGTGGCTTTTGTATTTAGATCCTTTTGGTTATTTGTTCTCTATCAGCTTTTACATCTTTTCGGTTAATGAACTTCCAAATGTTTAGGTGTTATCTGCACTGATGAGATATAAATTGGCGAAATGCGCATATGCAGAAAATAAATTTACAGCAACTTCGGTATTATATTATTTATTGTCAGTGCGCATGTGCTAAACATACTTGTCACCATGTTTGCCCTAAGAAAATCATGTTTGCATCAGATGGCATGAAAAAGTTTTCCTTTGATGCAAGTGCTTTTATGAATTCGAAAAGTATTATTTGGTCCCTTCAATGTACATCTACAAAAATCAAATTTACAGTAACTGCGGTATTTTGTTGTTTTTTACCACTTGGTTGATGCTTCTGCAAGTTGACTGTTAGTCCGTGAGGAAATTCACAAAACCAGTAGTATTCATCAACCCGGTTGACCTGAAAACCGATCTACTTAGAGACTTGCAATCAAACAAATGAATATGCCCCATTTGCAAGGGCTCAATTAAAGTCGATATTGACGTTTCAGTTAGATCCTGTACATAATTGGTTCTCTATTAGCTTTTATACATCTTTCAGTTTTATGGTCTTCAAAATGTTTTTAATTGATCTGCAATAAGTTGTCTGCAGAAACCAAATTTACAGTATCAACGACATGGATCACATTGGACATTTGTTTCCAATGTAAACGTGCAAGTTGAACATCTAGTCATCTTAGGTCTCCCTTTGTCAGTGTTACATTATGCTTCCATATCCTTGTACTCCTTAAATTGCTTTTAACCAGAAATAGGCTTGTGTTTTTCCCTTTTCTTAAGGCTGTCAGTAGAGGAGAACGACATTCCTCATGCATAGCTCTATCCTTATCTGAATTTTGACTTTCTATTTAGGTCCCTTTGGTTAATTGTTCTCTATCAGCTTTCACACGTTTATTTTTGGTTAATGTGCTACCAAATGTTTCGGTTTGATCTGCACTGATGAGACATTAGTTGTCGAAATGCGCATATGCAGAAAATAAATTAACAGTAACTTCGATGTTTGTTATTTTTTTTATTCCTGAAAGAAATGGAATTGAAGTTGATAAGAAAAATATTCGGTATGGAAACATAAGTCACAACTAATGGAACGCAATCTGTGGTAGACCTTTGCCAAATTTTGTCTTTGAGAGGCTAAATGCAAAGCCTTATTGGGACATCCTCTCTTATGGAAGAAAAAACTCACCCTTTGACACTGTTTCAAAACATTGTTGATCATTGCAGAAGCTACGAAATATGAAAAATAGAGTCTTAGGGATGGCATTTTTGCAAGAGGAAGGGTGGCAAAATGAATTTTTTAAGTAGCAGCGGACAGTGTTCAAGTCAAAAACAAGTTCTTTGGGTTTGAGAATTTACCCAATGATTCAGAAAGGGTTGGGCCTTATGTCCAAAAATATTTTTACTGATAAAACTGCATTGGTGTTGGATATGCTATTGTACAAAGCAGAAATGTCCAAAGTGAAAATAGAACAAAGTATGGTCTAATCTGTACATCTGAAGCAATCTCAAGACCACGGGTTTGTTTCCCTAATGTAAGTCTTTACTACCGGATTTGACATGTCCAATACGGCGGGTGTCTTATATTAAGCAGAAGATGATTACTCTACCGGTGCACCTGATCTCACCCATGGTTTTTTTATTGGGTCAGTGTTGTTCATCGTTATGTGTGCATTTTTCTTTTCTGTGCCGTACTCATGTTGTGTCTTGACGCAAAAAAAAATGAAATACGTTAATTGGACAACTGTACTTGCGGACTTGATCGAACTGCCAGGATTCTCTAGTTTATCAATTTTCGGCAACATGTAAAAGCTTGATGTTCTAACTTGGTGAAAAACCAGGTTTATGGCTTCTTAGGTGAAATCTTCTACTCAATTGAATATTTGATGAAGATTGACTTATTGTTGTAAAAAGTAAGTTTTTTTTGCAAACAAGGGATCGGTAAGTTTGAATTCGCCTTCACAAATGAGGATCTGCTATTGCAAGATCCTCTTAGTATCAACGAATATATGTCTTGAATGGATGAAAAAAAACCTATAGCAGAACAGAACACCGAAGCAACTGATATGATAAGAATCGATGGTAATTTGCAAAACATTAATTAAAGATGACATCTTTTATCGTTTCAGTGATGGTGACTTGAAGATGTACCTAGGCCATATCATTTATAGTATTGCTGATGTGATTCCTCAGTTGTAGATTTTTTTTAATTATTACACTTTTTATCGTTTTTTGTTCTACTTTGATTATATATAAATATATATATAGACATAAAACTTCTGTTTTACAATTTTATTATTTTTCTTTTTATTTTTGATACAAAGATCAAACTATATTGTGCTTTTTATATAATTCTATTTTTTTCTGTGTGTTTAATATAGATTACAAATTAAAAGAAATATATAATCAAAGAGTATGACTTGTGTATGTTTCAGTTGAGCAGCATTTCAATAGTCAGACTTGTCTGAAATGCAAAAATTTACCTTGCGTTTCATAGAAATTTACTGTTTATCAAAATTCTAACCCCTTAAAAATACTGAGGCTTCATTCCGTGTATGACTCACGGTGGGTGTCATTGGTACTGGATTTGTACTCCTATTTCGACATTTTTGGAGGTGAGTATTTCTTTTTTGACTACTTTTGGATTATGGTTTGCCATATTATTTGATTCTAATGATGCTGATGAGAGTTAACTCCTTGAAACACGTGTACAGCATGATAACGACATTTACTGTTTTTATGCAACTTTGGTATTTTAGTAACTTAATAGTAAAAACGTTCCGCGTCAATGAAATTACTACCAACATGCCTTTCTCGTGTTTAAAATATTTCTGTCTATTTCTGTCTGAAAGGTCTACAAAAAAGTAACCGGTCACCATTGCTCATTGAAGATTTTCCACTTTTTGACTGAGTTTGGATTGTTTTTTTTTCTCCATGGAGCCATATTGTCCAGTACTTCGATAATGGCATGAAAATTGACATTTTAAAAATGAAACAACACCTAAAGTTTGAAAAAACTAAGGACTGTCTCCCTCACGCAGTGCACTGTTCTTAGCTGACTGTTGTGTATCTTTGAGGTCCTGTTAGTTATTTGTGATCTTTTAGCTCTTTAAATAATTTGCTGTCTTGTCTTGCAAACGTTTTAATTTTATCCGCTTTGATATTTTTTAACACATAATTTACAATGAGGTATCAGCCAAGCTATTTGTTTGAGGCCTAATGGTGACTAAAAGATGAAGAAGAACAACAAAAACGTTGTTCCACTTCTTAGGTTGTCTCATTTGCATTTACTCCACATCCTTTCATTTTCTTTCACCAGTCTTCATTCATCCGTCAAGATTCAGCGTTCATTAGTCGGACTTTGTATGTACTAATCATCTATCGTCCGTTGGTGTTCATCTTTAGTCAATCAGATCGCATGCCGTCACGTCATTTTGTATTTTATTTTAGGTTCCATGAAGTATAGGAATATTTTTGTGAATAATTGTAAAACATTTTCGCTTAAATATGACATAAATAGGCCTAAAGAATAAAAGATGAATGATATATCCAAATCAGATATTGAATCTTTATTTGTAGAGGCCATGTCTCATGTGCATTTATTCTATATTCCTTCATTGGTTATTGAAATGACTATAAACGTCCAGGGAAAAAATTCATGTAATAACAACTTCAACGGAGTTGAATTCAACAAATACTGTGAACGTTCGCGCTATCATATTTTGAATCATATTAAATCAAAGCAAGTTAGAACAAACCGTCAGTCTATTAAAACGAACAAGCCAATGGCAGTGGCAACATCGCGAAAACAAGAAAATTAAGACAAAACATAAGCGCGGCACATGAAAAAAATAAGAGTTACATACAATCTACTATGGTTTTATTATAAAGATCCTTATAGAGGAAGTGTTTCAAAACAGAATTGAACAAGATTTGACAAAAAAGGTCCTTAAACAGAGTAAAAATGGGACTAATTTATTTATTGTATTAGTCGCAATTATTAATTTTCGACATAATAAAACTACCAACTGGTCACACTTTCATATAGTAAGTGAGAACCGAACTGTCCGTCTAAAACAAATATTCCAAACATTTCGATTTTATCTGCACAGAAGAGACATAATTTGTCGAAATGCACATACGCAGAAAATAAATTAGTAGTAACTTCGATATTTAGTTATAAGTACGACACTGAAAAGAAAAATGAAGAAGCACCCACATACAAGGGTGAACAACACGTACCAAATAAAAGACATTTGGTGCAATCAGGTGCAACGGTACAGTAAGCATCTCCTGCTTCTTATCAGACACCCGCCGTGCTGAACATCTTAAATCCAGTAGTATAGTCAAATCAAGTAGAGGAAACAACAATTAAGCTTTTAAGGGAAAAGATCTGTTGTCATCTGGGAAAAGATATCCCTTATCGGTTCACAATATCATGATATCGACCGTAAATCTTCTGGATTGATGACTTCAAGTTATGGATTTATTTAAGTAGCCTAAATATGTCAACACAATCTCTGAAAATATCATGTGGTATTTTTTTTATTCTTACAATTTCCAATTTCTTACAAATTTGAAGTGTTTCGAGAATGCTTGAAAATACCATAAATACCCAAATACCCAAAATGCAGGTAATTTTTTCATGTCAGACAAGTCTGACTATTGGGCTGGTGAATACCCTCGAGGGTCTCGGGTCCATCAACAGTGGCATCGGCCTAATAGTTTCAAAATACAATAAATACTCAAGTTAAAATTTAGCACTATAAACTTTTTTTTTTTATAAATTTTTGGCAAAATAATATCTGACTGATTTGATTTTAAATGTGAAATGGGAATGCGATATCTGTAAATATCATCTGTCAGTGCTTTATTCCTGAAATGTTCATCTCTGAAGTGTTTCAAATGATTTGAATGTGTGCAATATAAATTTTGGGAATAAGTAGTATTTCTAGAGTGAAATGTCACCACAATCGTGAAAATACAATAAATAACAAAATACCGAATGTACTGTGAATTTAGTTTGTACATATGCGCATTTCGACGACTTATGTCTCTTCAGTGCAGATCACATCTAAACGATTGGAAAAAAAATATAAACTCAAAGATGTCTAGCACCTGATAGAAAATAAATAACCAAAATGATCTAAATATAAAACCAAAATATGCAAAGGACAGAGCTTTGCATGAGGGAGGAACTCCTTAGTTTTTAACAAAATTTACAAAAATTTAGATATTGCAAGGTTCCAGATAGAACTGGCTTTCAGGTCAGCACCGATATACTCACCACTGGGCCGGTGAAAACCTTCGGGGACTAACAGTCCACCAGCAGAGGCCTAGACCCTGTGGTAACAAACAACAAAATACCGAATGTACTGTGAATTTAGTTTCTGCATATTTGCATTTCCACAATATATGTCTCTTCAGTGCAGATTGGAAAAACCATAAACTCAAAGATGTTCAAAAACTGATAGAGAACAAATAATCAATATAATTTAAATATATACCAAAATCAGCTAAGTACAGAGGTGTGAATGAGGGAGATACTCCCTAGTTTTCAACAAAATTACAAAAATTTAGATATTGCAAGGTTCCAAATAGAATCGGCTTTCTGGTCAGGATCGAAGCACTGACTAGCATTCTGTAACTTTAATTTTTTTAAACGGGTATAGATTTTTCTGTTTCAATTAGTAACCCCTTTTACACATAATATTTACATATGAGGAGTATAAAAATACATGAATGGGTGCTTTTTCAACAGACAAAATATATGTATAGGTTGAGTGCAAAAATTCCGGGCCGCACACCCGTAACAGTTTACAGACCTAGTCACACCCCCCTAACCTAGCTTACAAAATAATATTCCATCTTTTTACTGAATGATGAATAATTGTACACAATTAATGAAATCGTAAAATAACTGAAAACAGCAAGTATCTATGCATGCATGCGCATAACATTTTATCTTGTTTTATTTTTAAGACATTGGGTGAGATAAATGAAGTTGATGCATTTCTGTTTTTGTTAATGTTTGTTTTGTTTGGTTGCTGTTTTATGTTGTTTTTTTTTCTTTGTTTGTTTAAGGGAGGGGGTATTTTTCATATATATTTAAGGCCCCGCCATGCGGCGCCCTATAGTAATCAGCCTGTCCGTCCGTCTGTCCGTCTGTCTGTCCGTCTGTCTGTCTGTCCGTCTGTCTGCCTGTCCGTCAGCGTTTTCTATGTCGTACGATA
>MJUU01072126.1:71044-91552 GCA_002080025.1 Modiolus philippinarum
GGGGGGGGGGAGTCACTTCCTATATAGAGGTATATACAGACGTGCCGCTGGAATGGGCCTGTTTTTTGCAGTTTTCAACATTATGAATGGGTAGTAATTTTTGACATTATATATATAAATGGGTAGTAAATTAACCACAAATGGCCAGAATGCTGTAAGTAATCAAGTTTTTATCATTATTTGATGTTTAAGAACATTTTTTCTGTGAAATAAATGGGTTTCTTACTCCAAGTACACATTTTTACTATACAGATGGGTTTGTTATTTTTTAAATTTACTATATGAATGGGTCGATATTTTGTCAGGGGAACTATATGAATGGGGGGTATTTTCAAAATGCCAGCGGCAGGCCTGTAACTTATTCCACCTGAAGTAACCCCCGTGCCCTTTCATTTTTGAGGAAAATCGGAAAATGGTTGTTTGGAAAAAACTTCTTTTTTATATGAAAAAGTGCATATTTTGAGAATTAGCTCTATGTCGTATGGTAAATTAAAAATGCCTTAAAGGATTTAAATGATTTTGATACTCAAGGTTTTTCTTGACCAAAGGAAGCTCCCTTTTGGTTTTTAGGAAAATCCGATTACCATGAATTCCACAAACAGGTTTTTGGACACACAAGGGGGCGGGGCCCTTTCTGACTTTGTCATTATTCTAGTTTCTCTTTAAATCTGTACAATATCATCCAATACAAACTCGTAATAAAATACCGGGATTTTAATCATATCAATAAAAATCATGTTAATTAAGATACCACTGCTCAGAACCCTCCTCCTATACTAAACGTAACTGAACCAGCCATTACAAAATAAATAAATCTTTCACCATTTTGTCAATTCTAATTTCCCGTTATACTAATCTAGTCAATCTAACTATTCGGCAACCTGTTTATGTATTATAAAATTTTACATTGCACGCCACTGCCAGTCAAAGTTGACTCTGCGTTCCGAACTCTCTGTGTTATACGAAATTTATTACTTCTGCATCGACACCTATAGCGACTTCATAAATGATGTTGATAATCTCAAAAGAAAAAGATGTGTTTTATTCAAAATTAAATCATTGGGAAAAATCAAACAATTTTTTATTATTTGTATCATAATTTCCAGCTGAAGCCAGAGCTGGTTTATTATTTCATGCGCTTAAATAATGGAATAGTTTAGTAATTTTGTGACGTGATTGTTTCTTTGGCGATCTTTGGTTTGTTTTTATTTTTTTACATGCTAGGTTGTATTTTCCCTGTATTTGTTTTTCAAGAAAAACGTTTTTCTTTTTTTTATTTTCCTTTCTTTATTTTTTTATTAAAGTCATTTATGCGTGTTGCAAATTGTCAAATAAATGTTATGAAAATACATGAACTAAGCTCCCACATTTTATAAAAATCAATTTAACATATAATTTTCTTTTTATTAAATGAGCCCACGAGGGTTCACGCTTTAGTATATATAGGTCATTTGATATTGTGTGACTAGGTCCTTCTGTCGCACGGTCGAATTTGTAGAGGGTACCCTAGGTAAGTAAAGTGAGAACGGAAATTCGGACCTTTGCTAAAGCGGGCGGGCTGGACCTTTGTAAAATTTGACTTCTATTTTGAAAATAGATCTAAATAAAGCCAGAAATTTGCATTTATTTTAAGTTGATCGTACTAGACAAATGTCTATCAAACATAATTATAACAACGTGTTATTGGCGTCATGTTGCATAAGTTCCAATATCAAATTTAGAGCGACCATGGTGGCCATCTTGAATACTGTAATTGTACTTATTTTCGCGGTGTACTTATTTTCACGAATTTCGCGAAAATAAATACACGCGAATACTTATAAATATAAGTAATTAGTAATATAAAGCATACATCTTATGACGATACCGCGAAATTTAATACCCGCGAACGTGTGTGCAGACAGAAATCCGCGAAAAAAAGTACAATTTCAGTATCTGATAGCCATAAAAATAGCAAACTGTTACGGAATAATCATAATGACAATCTATCACATCAGTTTGGTTGAAGTCAAGTTCCACTGTTTAGAGAAAAGAAATATATGTAAAAAGTTAAACCAAGATCTGTTGAGGTAGTCGTCTTTATTTTCCGATCGGCGCCAAAATCAAAAACTCATCCAATCATCTTAAGAAAGGTTTTTGACAAGTTTGCCTTCATTTGGTTCATTGGGTCCTAAGACAATGTTTTCCGAAGTCGTCGAAGCCGACGCCGGACTAAACGTGATAGCTATAAATCACCTGACCTGTTTATCTCTTTTAAATTTTAACAAAATACATATGGAATATATGACATTTTGTTTTTCATACGGACTTTATCACGACCAGTATCAAGCAATCCCGTGAGGGCAAGCGTGATGCGTTACGCTTGATAAGTATATGTTATCGGGCTCTTGACAGCTATGTATCGTAAAATATCAATTAACCCGTGAGCCAGAATATGAAGCACAGGGGCGAGTGAGCGTAGCGAACGAGCCCTCAAGCTTCATATTCTGGCGAGCGGGTGATATTTTACAATACATCAGCTGTCAAAAGCNAGATAACTTGTTTCAAATTCTCCCAAAGTTGCGCGGGAATTTCGGCATACATTTCATCCTCGCCTTTTCAACCATTTTAAGTTCAAAAACATGTTTTATATTTTTTTTTATCATTTTATTGGCAAAAGTTTTGTAACAGGATGAATATTTTGACCGAAATACTCTAAATAATGTCTATTTTGAATTTTGCAGGAACCGTTGGTTGTTACGCTTTTCTATCGTTCCTTGGAGCTTTTATGACGTCATAATGTGGAAATGTCAAAGCTCTGCAGGATATATCAACGACCCAGTTTCTACAATATTTCTGACGTCTAGTTTATCCATTTGTGTAATCATGATTCTGTTTTAAATACCTAATCGGAAAGAGCAAATGCAATAGATGTTTATTTTTAGCCATTTTATTTCATTTGAAACCTTGAAAAAAGTTATTGCCATTGAAACTTTGGGAGAATCGCTTATATCTAGGTCAACTCCTGATATATCCGGGTTAACCAGATATGGCTTTTTGCGGAAAGGCTCTACAGGCTGATATAACCATGGGGAAGGATGATAAATATGAAAAGAAAGGAAGTGGGGTAAATGTCAAGGAGACAACATCCCATATCAAGGCTACAACGACAACAAAGTCCGTAACAAAAACAAAATGTCCTATTACATATCTTTTATCGGTAATAAACAAAAGGATAAAAAGATTAAAATTCAAGCTGATATTTTTATATAAGCATACTTAATATATTGTTTATTAACATAATTAATGTCAATTCTTCATTCAACGTATTAAGCATATATACACGACAAGAAGCACAAAAACATGACGTCATCATAGTGCTCAAACCGCACGTGACGTCTTCACAATGACCCATAATTTCTTCATAATGTCCAATGCGATGATACTGACATTATCAAAAAAAATTCTTACAAATTACCAATAAATTGAAATGGCACCTGCATGCTTCGGGCGTCATTCTATGTGTACCCTTTATTTAGTAGTAAGAGGAATAACCTGCCGGCATAGACGATTTTCCAGTACGTGAATTTTCCCGGAAAATTTTGACGTCACAAAATAGATTTTCCAACGTCACAATGTACAGTGACGGAATTCATTCATAAAAAAGTAAGAAAGTGGTCTATTGAAATTTTGAATCTTCATATCTGCCTATTATATCTACGTACAAAACAATATAATAAGGTCAGATGCATGAAGGCGATTTGCAAAGAATGAAATGGATTATTTATCACCATATGCCCATAAACTTCAATAGTAAGGTTCTTTCAGACATTTTCACTGAAAATCTATTTTTGATGCTCATAAACTTAACGAAGTACTTTGTTATGCGCTAACCTACTCTAGGGATCATTTTCTGTAAAAACTCAATTAGAAAACAGGTTATGCGTGTAAGAGCAAGTCTGTTGCTCTCAAGTCAGCAATTCTGTTGTGCCTTAGTCCCCGAGTCAGCAAGTCTGTCATCAAGTCAGCAAGTCTGTTGTTCCAAAGTAAACAGTTATTGTGCCATAAATTTGTTGTTCCTAGTCAACAAGTCTGTTCATTGGCGGATCCAAGGGGGGGGGGTCTGTATCTTTAATGAATGAATACCCTGATGTCTAACAAAGAAGATACCCCCAAACAATTTCGCACCTCACTCTGCTCGACCATCTTTCCTTTCATTTCTTATTACCTCCCCCTTTTTTCAAACTGCCTAGATCCGCGCCTTCTGTTGTTCTCTCGAGCTGACTATTGCCCTCGACTACGCCTCGAGTAATAGCAAATGTATCGAAGACAACTTGCTTCATTACCCTCATATCTAGTCAATAAGTAGACAATATCATATTTAAAAGTTTGAAGGACAAATATGTTTGTCTGCATGTGTCCACTACTGACTCGGGCTCATGATTGTCGGACTTTTGACTGTCGGAATAATGCTGTGGGACCATTTAGCGTCGGACTAATGAGATAATCCAATTACGGGATATTAATTACTAACATGTCCTCGTAAGTTATTGCACAAAAGGCCTTTCAAGCAAGTTAAAAAATACAGTAAAAAATGTCCCGCGTAAATTATCAGTCAATTTTCGCTGTTGCATAAGTTTCTCACCTGTAACCTTATGCATGCTTCAGAGGAAAACATGTTAGAATTGCTCCATATCATAAGACAGGTTTACCTATAAGAGAAGCCAAAGTCCTTAGTTAATTGACATAAATAAGTGAAATACGGAAAAGTTCCCGACATTGTTTGTACTGATACACTATTTAAATATGACGTCAATTTTCAATATAAACAGACATTGACAAAGCCAAAGAAATGCCCTTTTGCTACAATTTCATCACAGGCGATTGTTTCATATGAAAAAATAATAAGTACTTCCCTCCCTATAATTATTATTTTTTATACTAAACCAACGATACAAATCTAAATTTTCAAAGTTAAATAAAAATGAAGAATTAAGTAAAATATTCAACATAATAAATATTATTTAAACCACATTATCCAAACACATTTACGATCAATTTGAACTTGTCCTATGGATTAAAATTATGAAATGAATGTTCTAAAATTCGGATACAAAAAAGCGCATCACAGTTTACACCGTGATTGATAAAAAATAAAATAGACTCAATTCTTTTTCAGTACACGTTCTTACATGTAACAGATATGAAAAAGAAAGGAAATGGGGTAAATGTCTAGGAGACAGCATCCCATATCCAGGTTAAAACGACCCAAAACAAAACATCTAGGGGTCACCGTACGGTCTTCAACACAGTGAGGAACCTCACACCATATAGCAAGCCCTAAATTGCCCCAAAAAGATAAAAAAGTGAATAAATCAATGGAAACAAACTACATCCAATAACCCAAATATCAAGAAACTTAAATTTTATAAGAAGACAAGGACAAGCCAATGACCAACATATTCCTGACTTGGGACAGGCGCAAAAATTGCGTTGGGGTTAAGCTTGTTTTCTTGGATCCAAACCCTCCCGCATGTGTGGTGAATGGCTAGAAAATAAATACACAAAAAGACTCACAGTAAAAATCAAACTAGAAAAAAGTCCAACTTATCAAGACGAGGACAAATGCTCGCAGTTACTGATATGGTCTCTTCTTTGAATTCGATAAATAATATTTTCCGGGATAAGTAATTAAAATATTTTCCTTAATCATGGATAAGACGAAACTATTGTCTTATTTCTCGAAATATTATCATTTTTTAATTTTCTTTTAACAATTTATTTTATTCATTTACTCAAAATGAGTACTTTGACCTTAACCGAATTATAGTAATTTTGATCAGAGACATTTTGAAATTTTATGTTTCGTCCTGCCTTTAGCTAAAACCACTATGTGAATAAAGTAAATGTTCTACAGATAAAATCATATATAAATTCAAGGCAAGATTTTTTCCATGCCCCAAACGCGCCTTTTTATCATTTAATATTAGAGAAAAGGGTATTTCCGGGATAAGAGTTTTATTGTACATTAATATTCTTAACCTTAACTTAAAACAATATTTCAATCTCGCCTGCGACTAATGATAAAGAGAAGGTTTAGAGAACTAATGCAGAGTCTGAGCTGGAGGTACAATTTTTATGTCCGCTCATCATGTAGTCGGGACATATAGTTTTACCCTTGTCCGTCCTTCTGTCATTTCTTCCATCTTCAACCAGTTTTCCAGACTCTTTTCTAAACACCTCGAGATAATAAACTGATTTATGGTATATTAATGTATATTAATGAGTTTCAGAGCGAGTTTGAGGTTTGTTACGGTTCATTCATTTGTTAAAGTGAGTTGCTCTGAAACTTGCTGTAAATTTCAGTTTTTCAAGCTTTTTTCAAAAAACCTTCTGATATTGACCTGAGGTGAATATTATTGAGTTACATATAGAATTTGACTTGGTTTTCTTTCAGTAATGTTTGAAAAAGTTCGGTCTCTATTTCAGTTTTCCAGACTATTTTCTAAACGCCTTTGGATATTAAACAGATTTGTGGTATGTGGATGTATATTAATGAGTTACAGGTTGAGTTGAGTTGCCGTTCATTGATTTTTTTAGGAAGATATGTCCTTATAGTAATTTTTAATACTTCAAGATCAAGCATTTATCAAAGGAATTAAAATATAAAGCTAAAACTTCTGAATATTGAAGTTTTTCTTTCAGTGTAGAATGGAGTAAATGTACTATATAATTTGGTATCAGAGAATAGAATATTTCCGGCATAAGCGTATTTCCCCCTTAACAGAATTATATTTATTTTGTATACTTCAAAGATCAAAGTATAGTCATAGAAATATTAAGCTTCGCCCATTGGCAATAGGAGTGTTTCTTTCAGATGTGAGTTGAGTAAATGTTGTATGTAATTTGATACGAAAGAAAAAGATATTTCAGGGATAAGAGTAAACTAGTGTTGATGTAAAATTGATACACTTAGCATTGAACATCAATTTCTTTAATGTCGCCTACGACTAATGAAATATATAATACCTGGTATATTGAGCTGTTGCAAAAAAAATGAAGGGAGTAAATCTGGTCTCTTTGTTGAATTCTATAAAATCTGGTCTCTTTGTTGAATTCTATAAATATTTTATAAATAATAATATTTTCCGGGATAAGTAATTAAAACATTTTCCTTAATCCTGAATTACATCAAACTATTGTTTTATTGAAAGTTTATATCGCTCCTCGATAATTTATCAATTTATTTTCTTTAAACAATTTATTTCATTCATTTATTTAACAGGAGTACGTCGACTTTAACCGAATTATAGTAATTCTGATCAGAGACATTTTGCAATTTTATATTCCGCCCTGCCTCTAGCTAAAACCACTGTATCAATGGAGTGAATGTTTTACAGATAAATTCATATCAAAGTTCAAGGCATGATTTTTTTTCTGCCCGAGACCCGCTTTTATATCATTTTGTATTAGAGAAAAAGATATTTTCGGGATAAGAGTTTTATGTAGATTAGTACCCTTAACCTTGAACTAAAACAATATCTTTAATCTCGACTGCGGCTAATGTTAACGAGAAGATTAATTGAACTAATCCGGAGGATTCGATGGAGGTACATTTTATGTCCGGTCACCCAGTGGTCGGAACAAATAGTTTTGTGCAAAACTTTGTGCTTAGCTGATTTTGGTTTCACTTTTTGGTCCTTTATAGTATCCTTTTCTATCAATTCTGTCATACTTTTTGATTTTTTGTCTTCCAAATATTTGATCTAACTGCACTGAAGAGGCATAAGGTGCCGAAATGACCATCTGCAGAACTAAAATTTACTGAAAATTCATTTTATTGTTCCATTTATTTAATATTTTACTCTGAATTTAAGACAGCATATTAATGAGTTAAATTGCGATGTGCATATATCTAACCTTGCTAGTGCGACAGTATTAGACTTGGCAACTTGAGCTAGTCGGAAGTCAGCGTCGAGCAGTTTTGACCGTTTTTTCTGAATTACGTTTTATCTCCTTTTTTAAGTACAAGAAATGGTCAATTAGTTAGCTGACTACCTGTTTCGGTTTTTATTCGTGTGTTTTCACACTATAGGGAAGCAGAATAGAGAAAGGGGAAGTTTGGCCGCCCATAAACCGGTTTAACCCTTACGCTGACCTATTAGTTAGTGCCAGTACCAATTCCAGCTATTCCAAATTACTGCATCTATCAATATCTGTAGTTGTCTTGACTATGTGTTATGTGTTTCTGGGGGGTGTCGCTAAGCGGGATGTTTTGTTCGTGTTAAGTGTCATTAAATAGGAGTTTCTTGCAATCCCCTTTTTACAATTAATTTTCAGATGATAGTGAACAGGGTTCAAAACTTGATATTTTTTAAATCACATATTTATTTTTGAAAAATCAAATTACATCACCCAATTTAATATTAAATAACTCATACTAGTTCTTCTAGTCGTTGGTAGATATGAAGTGTAAAATAAAAAGTAATTGCATTCCATCTTACGAACGCGCAAATAGTGTATGACAATGTATAATAAACTGTTGACACAGAATATGTCTCGCCTTTCCCAATCATCGCATGAACCTGCACATTGATCTCCAACAACAGCCATGATCACAAAATGTAGGTCTTACTTTGTGTGCACTACCTGATTGCTAAAATCTTCATATGATTGTTCAAGCATGATAGAGGGGTCAATGTGTATAATCATCAGGATGCAACTGCATGCCAAATATCGAGCTGTGGTTGCAAAATTTCAAAGTAAGTTGAGCATGACTGCAGGGACTGAGACAAAAAATGCCTCTGAAACTGATATCAATCATGATAATGTAACTGCATACCAAAGATCATTGGGCTACTAAGAGTGGTTGATGTTAAACGGACCCAAGAAAAAACTTAAACATTTGATAAACAATGCAATATTTCAAAGTCGGGGAGCAAGACTGCGGGGGCATAGACATAAAACGTCACTGCAACTGACCTGTACGGATTCCTATGCAACTGCATACCAAATATCAATGGGTAGCTATGAGTAGTTGATGCTAACAAAACACAAGAAAAAAACTTAAAAAACAATTCAAAATTTCGAAGTCAATGGAGCATGACTGCGGGGGCATAGACATTAAAAACCACTGAAACTGAGCTGTACTGTTGTTAATGCAACTGCATACTAAATATCATTATGCTAGCACAGGTGGTTGATGTAAAAGAGACCCAAGGAAAAACTTAAACAATTGTGGACGCCGCCGCCAGAATCACCATATACAAGTCTCGTTTTTTTCAACTATCGTCAAAGGCTCGACAAAAACTATGAATGTAAGTGAAACCGGTTGGGAGAGACAAAATGTATTTTTTATGTGATTTGAACTATTTTTTAATGTAAATATAATTTAGTGCATTTTCAAATTTTAATTTTTTACTATTTGTGCGACTTGTGAGGATATATTTTCAACAATTTTTTCCATATATATATATATATATATATATATATATACATATATATATATATATATATACATGATAGACCGTTNAATATATATATATATATATATATATATATATATAAACATGTAGATGTGTGTTTGTGTGTGTGTGTCTAATACTGTAATTTCCGGGATAAGAGTAATTTACATATTTAGTTAAGAGTAACAAATTGGAGTTTCCTCCCTTCTCATATAATATAAATTAAAATACATTCCCCCTTTGCAAAGAATGATTTTTCAATATCTATGTAAATTTTTCTAATACGAATATGCCGAGTGCCTCAAAAATATGTTATAGTTAACTGTCAATCATATCAGAACATCCTACATGGAATATTATGTTTCATTGAACAATATTCCAAGATATTAAAAATTCCGCGATAAGAGTAACTCGTAAGAGTAGATTTCCGACTTAAGGGCAATTCTGGGATAAGTGTATGACATACGTATAGAGAATGCACTGATGTAATACCATGGCTTCGGAAGACAGTTTTTGAACCCAACATTAAATTCAGAATAAAGCGAAGCAAATCTATAAATTGAATGATTATAAAATCGACGATATTAATATAAAACTGTTTTATACATTATATAGTTTAATATTTATTTATTTATTTCCTGATGTTCAAGTGTTATATTTAAATATCTGGGGTTGGGGCCAAAACTTTGCGTTATAGAAACAGCCATCCTTTTCAGCCCAAATCTACACAAATAAAAGCAAAGCGAACCCCAATTTTTCATATCAAACTTTTAAGATTCTTTATTTATGCTTGTTATGTTAAGGAGACCCAATTTAATTAAAGCGATAAAATGTTTAGTTTGTCAGAGAATTGGAGGAATTCTCAATGAAATCTATTTATTGAAATGGGCATTTATCTGTTTCAGAACAAAAGAAATTTGTTGTTCTCGAGCATAATTTTGCTAAATATTTTTGAAATCAAAGTATTGAAAGTCGTTATTTTTACAAAAAGAACTCAAGGATATATGGTTGTTAGACAGAATTTCAAAAAAGAGGTATTTGAGACTTTCAGGAAATTTACCAAGACTGGAATGAAATATTTTTTAATCAAATTGATTGAAATGTTTGTCTTTAACTAAACAAACTATTTAAGTATGGTTGCTAGGTAGAATTCCAAAAAATAAGTGGTCTTTGAGACTTTCAGAACATTTACCAAACTTATAATCACATTTTAGAATTCTTATTATTCAAAATCTTGTTTTCTACGAAACACTCGCTAAAATACATAATTTTATGTTCAAATTTAACAAAATATGAATCTTTGACATTTTCAGGAAATTTCCCAACGTTGGAACCGGATTCGAAATTTAAAAAGCTTATTGTAAATCTACAGACTATATGCAACAATTCTGCATAAGGATTTAATCCCTAAATCCAAAAATGTAGGAGGAGTTTGTATCACAGGCAACGTCAGTCAAAATTCACAACTTTGGGCCTTTGTCAAAATCAACATCTTGGGCGTAGATACAGATAAAATATCCGAAAGCTTATTGCGCATCTACAGACTATATGCAACAATTCTACAACAAAATTAAATTTTGTGTCAAATGCCACATGTGTAAAAATTGACATCTTGGGGCCTCTTTTTTGCACCAAGAGCAATATAAAAATTCGAAAGCTTATTGCGCATCTACAGACTATATGCAACAATGCTACAACAAAATTCAATCTCTAAATCCAAAAATGTAGCTGGAGTTTGATTTACCAAAAAAGTGTGACGGACGGACAGACGGACATACAGATGGATGGTATAACAATATTCCCTATCTTTCTTCGAAAGTGCGGGGATAATAAGTATAAAGTAACAAAGTGACAACAATTTTCGGAGTATACTCCTTTAAGTTAAGAACCCGGGGTAACACAAAAATTTTCAATACATTCAATTTTCTTTTTTGTAGTATGAAACAATTATGTACTAATATATTTCTAGAAAAAGTTTTGAAAACTTTCACTGTAAGATTTTTTGATTTATAGTTCACAGAAACATCTCTATCTTAGGAGTCTTAAATTCTGTTCAGAAATTACTTTGAAGTGAATATGAAAAGGAATTGACATAAAAAGATTATAAATCGCCAAATTATTATGCATTAAGTGTTGATTTGCAGTAAAACAGAAAATATGTTGTCAAAACATTATTGAAAGCACAGCTTCATTCAATTTCTTTTAGATGAAAACCCTAACAATCAATTTTCACCAAAAACTGGGAAATTAAATGTTGTCTACACTACGAAAGCCGAGAAGGACCATTTCGTATTTATTATTTCCTATTTCTTATTTCCTATTTCTTATTTCTAAGTTTTATCTTAAAATCGCATTCTCATCTTGTTTTGAGAACGGTGTCGCTGCAAGGTTAAAATAAAGGCCACTAACCAATCAGATATTAGTATAAATTTCCAAAAGAAAACAACTTCGACATATTCCATGTATTCAGATCAGCCACTTGGGTAAGTTTGTAGCTTTATCTAACTTAGTTAATTTGAAATAATTTCTTTGTAATATGAATGCAAACTTAAGATAATTATCCTTTGTACTGCAAGTTCTACTACCATACACCAAAATCAACCAGTTCTTGACAAGTGTAATGACAGATGGCAAAGGTAGTATCCTTCACAAAGTAAATAACACAGGATACAATAAAAACGGCAACAACTAATACATAACAGAAACAACAACAAAAATTTTGTCGACTTCTTTGTTCAACACAATTGATTAAATGTTTATTATTCAGAGAAAAGCCTTAAAATAAATAACTGGGAAATGTCTTAAAATAAATTAACTTCAATCACAGTAACCCCACGTTTCAGCTCTCGCGCCTTTGACAAGGATTGTCCACCTTGAATATTTATATCCTGCTTAACTGTCTGGATGTTTTAAGAAGTATTTAAACAACCAAAGAGTGAAACATGAGACTTAAAATGATTTTAAATAGTAAAAATTTAAGCACCAAAACTAAAACGATAAAAGGATACACTAATTTGATTAATTAGAATTACGAAATAATTTATGTGCGTCTAAATTTATCGATGTTTTACCACGGGTTGATTTTTAAAAAATCGGACCATTTTATGGATTTTAAAAAATTACTGTGAAAAATACATTTCTCTTATACAAAGTCGACATAATAATGACTAAAATACATATAACGCCTTAAATGGCATTAATTACAACTACTTACCTTATCTTCCATGTCGCCGTTTATGTTTCTTGATGCCAAATGAATTTTCATCTGCTCTTTTACAGTTATGGTCAATAAATCTTCAATTGACCCCATTCTCAAAAGGCGAATAGGGTTTTAAGGAATAGGAAATATGAAATAAGAAATAGGAAATAAGAAATAAGAAGTAAGAAATATGAAATAAGAAGTAGGAAATAAGAAATAAGAAATAGGAAATAAGAAATAAGAAGTCCCCTCTCGGCTTTCGTACTACACATATGACTTATACCAAAGTTTTTGAAAAAAAAATCACCTTACCGTTTTTTTTATAATGTGAGGAAAACTGCATAAAAAATCTTAAAATTCCTTAATTCTGAACGTCAGGCAGAACGAATTACCTCCCTTTTCAAAAATATGACTATCATGTATTTTTATATTTTAACATGTCATTCAAAATCTAAATATTTTAATAAAGACACTTGAAACAACGGTAGTAGAATACCGCAGGAACAAAAGAGTGGTATTTACAAAAATCGAAGTCCAAAGACATGACAAACGAGATCACAGAAAACGCTGACGTTAGACAGCTACAAAACACAGAAATAAAAAACACAACATTCAAAACCAAGGCACTCACAGTGTGAACTCCCATGAAACTGAGAGTGACATCAGGTGCACAGGAAGTTTAAGCATGTCCTGCTCTGTTAACAGCACCCGTCATATCTTAAGTGAGTCCATCTAGGGAAATGTCAAAATCGGTATAGTCAAATGCAGGAAGACGTGAATCCAGCTGAAAATGTCCGCTTTCATTTGGGACACTTTCAATAATGTTATAATGTCGGCCATAGAATGTCTTGAGGGATGAAATTAACATAGGCTGAACAAATCCCTGACTAAGCAGCTTTTGGGACAGTGTTTTTGTTCTGTTAAAAAAATCACTGTAGAAACTACATGCTCGACAGTAACGAATTAACTGTGAAATGTACACTCCATAGGCTGGAGAGGTATGTATGTTGCTGCTAAAAAATTAAAAATTCACAATTGGGAAGTATAAATCATCACGCTTGTCATATAAAGCTTAGATTTCAAACGTCTATCTTCGTCAATATACAACAAAAGCTGAAGTAGGTGTATCAGTTGAGTATTTAATTTCAAGCTCATTAGGATAAATCTAATGTAAATATTCCTTAATTTTGGAGTTATTAAGAGAAAGCACATCGTCTATGTAGCGGAAGCTGAAATTTAAGGACTGGGCTAAATGTTTTTGTTTTCTTTGTATATGCGATTCACGCTGCTCGTAGAGTAAGCTTTATCACAGTAGTTTTTCAGGCCATCTTAGACTGCGGTAGTAGTTGTTGAAGAATTTTAGAAAAAGGAGTGCAGTTTCATTATAACATGAATATACTATTTCTATTTATGGTATATATTCTAAATCTTTTGTTTTATTCATACCAACCAAAACAAGTAATTTGTGCAGAAAAAAAAATATTTATCTCCCCCTACCCTAGGCCTATTACCTTAACCAAGGCGAATAAGAAAAAAGAATGTCGGTTTATCCCATTGTACAAACTCGTCCCACAACTACACAATATACATATGTACAAATGTATGTCATGTACCTATAAAAATCTAAAACACAAAAAGACAAAATAAAGGGTGGTTAAAGTCTATTTCAAGAGTTTCTACCTAGTTTCAATAATGTTCCTATTTTCTATGCCTGATATGGACAGGTTATAATGAATCAGTAAAAGTGAAAGCAACATATGCAAAAAGGATCTCAAACCGAGATTACGATATCAATGAGAAATGCAGTACTATAATGTTTCTTAAACATAGATTTTAATTAAACTTCAGAGGAGGACGGCATTAGGATAAAATTTCTTTAAAAAAAAACAGAAAAAAACAAAAGTGCCCAAAAGAGATCCAAAGGGTTAAAGGCAACTTCACTTCAAAAAATTGTTGTTAAATTCTGAATTAAGTGAGAAACGAACTGTCACTACAAACGAATAAACCAAGGACAATGACAACATTAGAAAATAAAGAAACAAAGACATAATTATGAGTATGGCACAGAAGAGAAAAATAATACACACAAACATACAAAGATGAACAACTCGGACTCAATAAAAAAACACTGATGAGATCAGGTGCTCAGTTTGAGTAAGCATTTTCCGCTTCTCGTAACACACCCGCCGTGTTAAACATGTTTATTCTTGTAGTCAAATAAAAACCTGTACAGTAAAAAAAGACTTTAGCAGTGAAAGGAAAAGATCTGCTGTCTTCTGGGAAACAGATATCTGATGGTGGTCCATAAGATCGTGATGTCGACCGTAAAACTTCTGTAGTGGTGACTTCAAGTAATTAATATAATCTTGTTTAAGTAGCCTATTTGTTAGCAACCTTGGCTCTATCAAGGTAGTCCTTGTATCGACCACGTACCCTTGAGTAGCGAATTAGTACAATGAAATAAAGTAAGTGTTTTCCGAAAATATCAAGATTTTAAACCTAATACGAGATTCAAGATGAATGCAGAAACTTTTGAAAAAAGATGATATATTAAAACAGAACTGTGTTATGATTATCCGAGTAAATATTTCTATATCTATTTTAACAACATTTTGTGACATTTGAATAAAAGGGGAGGGAGGAGTAGGAACTAAAACGTTTCTATGATTAAAACAACGACTGTAGAATCAAATCTAGACCCAGTTGTATTTTGTTAAAGAACCTGTCTTTAGATAATGGTTGATTTTATGACGCACAGAATTACAACTGGGTTATTTATTGTAAGACTAATGGATTTATAAAACATTGCAAGAAATCGAGATCTGCAAGTTTTGGATATTATGTCGTCGATGATAAAACAATCACTGAAGGCAACATCGGCAACTGTTCTCTTGTGTTTTTTGCAGGCATACTCCAAAAATGTAAATATTGTACTCCTGCCTTTTGATTTTATTAACGGTATGCGGTGATGTCGAATTGAATCTCGGACCGGAATCGGAATTAAATAAAAGCTGTTTGTCTGAGAGCTCTAGAGGACATTGCCTCTGAATATGATTTTGTTTGTGTGACGGAAAGCTATCTCGATGGAAATGTTAGCAACGATGATATCAGTTTACCGGGCTTTTCACATCCTTACCGCATCGATAGCAATTTTTCTGGCGGAGGCGTATTAGTGTATGTCGCAAATCACTTATGCGCATCGAGGATTGTTTTACCTTGAATTTGAACGTGGCGAAAATATCTGGCTACGAGTTTCCCAATTTTATTCTTCATATTTTTACAACATATAGGTCTCCAAATTGTTGTGAGCGATATTGGTATGATTTTCAGAACTCTTTTGAAAGAGCACTTGGTGTGTTGTCTTTCTGGTGTATAGTTGGTTACCTAAATGTCGATCTTTTAGTTGTAATAATCATAAGTTAATCGATGTGATTTATAATAGATTTTTAACAATATTAATCAGGCGTTCGAGTTATTTATAAACAAGTATCTTGAGTTTGCTCATTTTTTTTTATCCGTGAAAACTGTAACAATTCGACCTAATGGTAAACCATGGTTCAACTCGGACACGAAATAATGAACCGGCGAACAGAAACGAAGACATTTTTAAATTTAGGCGGCAACAAAATAAAGTGAATGACATGAAAAAATATGCTCGAACTTTCTTTGAAAACGTACAACTGTTCAAAATCGAACTCAAAAGCATATTGGAAACTAAAAAAAGAACTTACAAATTCTAGCCAGAGCGTTGAAATCCTACCCCTATTTGATACCGAGAGTGACTCTTTAGTTTATACCGACTTTGACAAAGCAAAACTACTTAACAATTATTTTTGCTATATTTTTGACCTAAATGATGACCAAATTACCCCTCCCTTTCATGGAAAGAACGGACTACTTAATGTCTTTATTACACATAATGAAATTTAAGATATTATCAAAATTCTAAAGTTAGGTAAAGCATCAGGCTTACATAGTATAAGCCACCATATGTTAAAAAATACTGCAAATACCGTGTGCAGACCTCTCCAAATATTATTCAATTTCTCACTTACTTCCGGAAACTTTCCCGACAATTGGAAAACTGTTGTAGTTATACCTCTATTTTGGTCAGGTGAAAAACAATTACCCTGTAGTTTACTGACCAATAGCTCTATTAATACTGTCGGTAAAGTCTTTGAAAGGGTATTGTTTAAACATATTTTTTTATTTCTTATTAACTAATAATCTTTCTCTTTCAGTTTTTAAACATCTTTGACTTTATGGTCTTCCAAACGTTTAGATTTTATATGCACTGAAGAGACATAAGTTGTCGAAATGCGCATATGCAGAATCAAAATTCGCAGTAACTTCGGTATTAAGTTATTTTTACAAATTTCAATTAAGAAATAAAACATGGCCGCCATACTATATTGTCATTATAACATGGGCTTGAGTTGTTTTTGCAAATATTTTATCCCGAGCGTTAGCGAGGGGTAAAATATGCAAAAGCAACGAAAGCCCATGTTAAAATGACAATATAGTATTTGGCGGGTATGATTTATTTCGATTCTAATATGGAAATTTCACCCATTTTATATCCGAAGCGAGCAGCGACTATCTAATGGTTGCGTAACATTTTGATTTTGATAAACGAACTCACTGACAAAAAAACTTTCAACAAATACAATAAAAGCTGACTTTTGTTTGATTTACATTTGTAATTGCTTTTTTAACTGTAGAAAATGCCTCAGGTCCTCTAAATCTCAATTCAAAGTTTCCAATCAACGCTGCTTACGAACCGGACATTACGATTTTATTTATGACGTCACGAGTAGGAAAATTAAAGTTTGTCCCGAACATTGCCTTTTCAAATAGAAAACAATGCTACAATGAATTTCGGAAACAAATTTAATTAAAAATTTGTTAGTGGATGGTAGATTTTGACAGTTAAAATGTAAAATAGATATAAAATATGCAACAGAAACTATGCATCTTTTGCGCATGTGCTAAGAGTGTTATATTGGTATTATAACATGACTCTATTTACAAAGCTAATACAGGAAGCCATATTAGAATCAGGATTTACACCCGGTTATTCCACTACACATCAACTTCTAGAAATATCATAGCATATGCATGGCACTTGAGGAAAAAAACGCACTTGTATAGTGTTTTGTAATATTTCTAAAGCTTTCGATAGGGTATGGATGAAGGGTCTTGTGAGAAAACTTAAGTCGTATGGTATGTATTGTAATATCTTAAAATGGCTAGAAAGTTACTTGACAAATAGAAAACAATGTGTTGTTATAAAAAATTCATACTCTTCTGTGAAGTACCTGAATGCCGGGGTTCCCCAAAGCTCCATTTTGGGGCCTCTGTTATTCCTCATTTATATACATGTCGTGTAAATGATATTGCAGACAATCTTGAATCTCTAACTCTGCTTTTCGCAAATGATACATTACTTCGCATAGTTCTGTGTCACACCAGATAATAGAAACTCAAATCAATAGTGATTTGATAAAAATAAATAAATGGGCTAATACTAGGTTAACAAAATTTAATCCGAATAAAACCAATTTTTTATTTATATCCAATACATTATCTAGTGATGACATTAATTTGCATTTTCAAGGTTCTCAATTAGAACCATGTGAAAATCATAGACATTTGGGAATATATTTCAGTGAAAATTGTAAATGGGCATAACATAAAGATATCTGTACAAGTGTGAATAAAAAGTTATCTGTTCTGCGGAAACTTAAATTTATTCTCAGTCATAAATCACTGGAAGAAATATACTTTGTTTTCATACGACCAGTGATGGAATATGGATGTGAATTGTGGAATGGCTGTGGTGTTGACTTGTCTGATAAAATGGAAAAACTACAATTAGAAGCAGCAAGGATAGTAATTGGTTTACCGTCTTATGCAAGTAGGGACCCATCAAACACGAAACATTTGCAAAACTTTTTTTAAAGGTTTTTAAAAGGTTAGTTCATAAAAAACGTTAAAGAAACGTTTTTTTCAACATTTTTCTTACACGTTTAAATGAAACGTTTTCAATACGTGGCGTTAAACCTTAATAAAACGTTTTTATATGGTTTCTTAGGAACGTTTTTTCTGAACATTTTTAAAACGTTTCATCAACGTTTTATCAAATGTTTTTATTACGTATTTTGAAAACGTTTAATAAAAAACCTGGATAAAACGTTTATTTATCCGGGGAGGACATAACTTCCATTATTTTCTTGTACGGGGATGTGCCAAAAATTCGAGTATAGTTTTTCCATGAGTTTAAAGATTAAACAGTATACGGAAGACTTAATTAAACAATAATTTATAAAGCTATTCTTACCTGTAATAAGAAGTATGGAAGACTCAGGTAAAAAATATGATTTGCCCAAACGTTACTTTTTTATTTGCCCAAACGTGACATTGTCACGCTTATGATTTTGCCCAAATGTAATGCTCCCATTTATACATTGTATAGATTTGGTATCAAAGATAATCCTAGATGCTTATATGGTGCAGATAGAGAAGATGCTAGTCACTTTTCCTTAAATGTCAAGTATATAATGATACTCGGCAGAATTTACTTTTAACTCTTCGAATTTATGGAAATATTGATATAAACATAATTCTCTGTGGAAATACTCTCACTATTGTACAAAATTTAGATATTTTTACAGCGGTCCAAAGTTTTATATATGATAGTCATAGATTTGATTGATTGATTGATGTAGGATTGATAAAAATGTTGCAGACTTTGACTTTCCCTTTCTCTTTTGTTTCCCCTTTCTCTTGTTTGTTTGTGTTATTCTTTACTTGTATTCCCAAAACACACGATTTCTTTATACAAATATGTACATGTAGTGGTATATTTGATCATGTAACTACAATGGTATAAGTTTCATTAATTTCAGTATTACATAAATATTTCTTTTCTTTTATTTCGTTAATTTTTACAAAACAGATTAATTTGTATATTGTATTAACATTGCTGCTACGTTATATTTATTAAGGGCTTATAATAATGTTTTAATAACTTGTGCCAGATCCCTTTGCTTTTGAGCAATACAATAAGTTTAATTCAACGACAGTAGAATACCACCGAAGGAACAAAGAAATCAAAGTCAAGAGCAATGCAAAAGCAAGAACATCAGAAGACGGAACATCAAAGACGCTTCGCAACCACAAAACACAAACACAACAAATACAACGATACAAACTAAAGCACTAACAGTGTGAGCTCTTTTTGCAGATTGTTTACGAATTTGGGGACCCCCATTGCAAGTCTTTTAGGATATTGTAATCAAGACACTCTTCATGTTCATGTATAGCAACATCCAGTTTAACTTTCTCCTTCATGGTCGCATTCAATACTTATCCGTATTTCCTACTACGAAATGACCTGAAATTTTATAATGTAATATTTTATAATCGACAGAAAAGCGATATACGTCACCATTGTGAAAGGTGACGTTATTCAAATCGAGAAAACATTGAAAATCATAATATATAATATATAAATTAAAAAGAGAACTTACCAACTTTGCAGTAAGTTTTATTTCTAAAAATTGAAATGTTGACAACTTTTGTCTCTTCAATGCAAACGGAAATTAAACATCTAGAAGATAAAAAAAGAGATGTAAAGAAATGAATGTTTAGATAAAAAAAATCTGTGTCCTGTCCTAAATCTGTGTCCAAAACTTACGTCACAGACATCATAAATATGTGACCGTTCATTTCCAAGCTAATTTGTGTCCTTTTCTCCCTAAAATCTGTGTCCTTTTCACAAACTTGTGTCCTTCATCTTTCGCCAGCCTTTGAAGCTAAATACTAATAGCATATCAGCGTAAAACATATTCCAGTTTATGAAAT
>MJUU01072131.1:7167-18814 GCA_002080025.1 Modiolus philippinarum
CAACAGTTTGGCTTCAGGGTAAATTATAGATACTAGTATACAGATAGTTTATTCATATTAAAAACCCTTATATCAAAATATTTGAAAAAAAGAAAGAAAAAATATATGCTTGCTTTGTTGACTTGCGCAAAGCATTCGACACAGTATGGCATAATGGCTTAATATATAAGTTAATGCTCAATGGTATAGGAAAGAAAATATTTACTGTTATTAGAGATATGTATAAACTTAACACATCTGCTGTAAATTTTTAAATAAGAAAGAGGTGTAAACCAAGGAGACAGTTTGAGTTCTGTTCTTTTTAATTGTTTCATCAAATATTTGATGAGACATGTAATCCCCTTAAACTCAATAAATCTGCAATAGCTAGTTTAACTTTTGCAGATGACCTTTGTCATACTATCTAGTACACATGAAGGTTTGCAAAATTCCCTAAATAAACTTGAA
The DNA here is from genome assembly GCA_002080025.1 of Modiolus philippinarum. Lineage (NCBI taxonomy): Eukaryota > Metazoa > Mollusca > Bivalvia > Mytilida > Modiolidae > Modiolus > Modiolus philippinarum. Next base: position 7,615 of record MJUU01072131.1, read on the forward strand.
CATATTGTTATGACTGGCAACTTGCTGATAATATTAATAAGTCAAAATCATGAATTTTCAAAATAAATATATGTCCACCCCTCCTTTGTTTTATAACAAATGTCAACTAAATGAGACTAAAGAATATAATTATCTTGGTAATATTAATTCTTATGATGGCACTTTCAAAAGAGCCATACAAGAATTAACAAAAAAGGAATCAATGTCATATTTTCTTTAAGAAGTCGATTACAAAACTTTCAATCATTACCAGTAAATTTATCATGTAAGTGATTTGACTTTTAGTCAGACCTGTGATGTTATATAATATTGAAGTTTGGTTCATGGAAGAATAATTCTCCATATATAAATCCTTAAAAAGATCAAAACAGCATAGATCAGTTTGTGACATTTTATCTTTAGAAGACAAATTCATTTATGAAAGAGTACATAGTAGATTTTGTAAATCAACTTTAGGATTAAAAAAAAAACAGGATGCAATATATCAGCAAAATCAGACCTTGGGAGATTTTCTTTATCTACGTTTATAAAATATCAGGCTTTATTATACTTTTGTAGACTTAATTCCAATTTTATAAAATCCACTTTTGCAAGAAGCATATACTATTAATAAATCGCTACACAACGATGGGATTTATTCTTGGTACACATTTACTTTAAGTTTGTTTGAAGAATTTGACCTCAATATTACAGAATACAGAAACAAAACAAATATTGATTTCAATAGTTAAATTTGGCTTAGTTGTCTTTCATCAGAATCAAATACAAATATGTTTGGCAAAACAGGAAAGGGAACTTTTATGCTAAGTACAACGCAGCATGTGTCATACATGTTGTTGAACTGTTCGTTTGCACGACTATTCTTCATGTGTGCCTTCAAATATCTATACTGAAAATCCAAACATATCTTTAAACCATATATAGCAAAACGCAGTCAAGGGTTGATGATAATAGCCGTCCTGCCCGGGGCAGGCTAATATTTTCAACAATTTGCATAGACATTTGGCATATACATCAAAATTTTGAATTCAGTGGCCAACAGGCAAAAATTTGGACCGATTTTTTTGGCAATGACGCAGTTTTTCAATAATAATACCCTTTACTGTATGCTTTAGATAAGTTCTCATATTCACTGTCGGAAACTTCAATTAAATGATCGTAAACATACATTTCGGTTATCAATTCGCTGTACACAATATCTGCAAGCCGCCGTACTCTGAAATCGCCGTACATCGAACAAAATATATTCTGAGCGAAATCGGCCAAAGGAGACAATTCCCTCCATTGTTATGAATCAAAATCAATTGATTATGATCAACGCCTCCTACTTTTCCCCCAAATCCCAAATATAAATGACAAAACAACGATGGTCAGTCGCGAATAAAACATGCATGCTTCAAATGACAGGTACCAGGAGCACGTTTTAGGTTAAATAAATAAATCTACAGTACATTTGGAATGATAAAGTATGATCATACGTTGCTAAACATCCTTAAGAAAAGATTCACTTCACAAAAATGTGAGTTTAGTATCAATTGGAGAAAATAACAAAAGTTCTAGCCTTGTTCGTATCGTTGTTTACTACTCGTCGCTTCAGTGGTACCCAATTTCCGGTGTCGATGATACACAGTGGAAGTGTACTTTTCAAATTAGTGTTGAGGGGGTAGACATTATGTCCATCAAGTAAATAACAAAATACCGAAGTTACTGTTAATTTATTTTCTGCATATGCGCATTTCGACAACTTATGTCTCATCAGTGCAGATAAAGCCAAAACATTTGGAAGTCCAATGACCAAAAACGTGCAAAAGCTGATAGTGAACAAATAACCAAAAACATCTAAATAGACGAGCCAAAGTTCAGCTAAGGACAGAGCTATGCATGAGGGAGATACTCCTTAGTTTTAATCAAAATTTTGTAAAATTTAGATATTGCAAGGTTTAATAAAATCGGTTTTCGGGTCAGCACCGAAGTACTGACTACTGGGTTGGTGAATACCCTCGGGGACTAACAGTCCACCAGCAGAGGCTGGTAATTGATGAAATGGACAAATACCAAAGAAAACTCTGAGGGTACTGTTACAGATGGAAGGAAGTATGAGATACCAGGTATGTTCATTAATTATTCGTCTTTGTACATGCAACAGGGTTCCCACATATCATATGAAATTGGAAAAAACCCATGTGTGTATGTGTCCACGTTAGAACTGTATAGGAGCTAGGAAGTGCACCAATAAGTGCCAATACAGTCGCTGCTTACAACTGTGCGCCAGAACACTAGATACTTTCGTTAATTTCTAAGGGCGGCAGGATGACTACCCGTAGTTAGTGAAGACCTTTTATTCTAGTATGTTGCTTATTATTATGAATCTGTTTGTGCTCGATTTAGCAATTACATAAAAGATGTGTAAAATACTACAGGGGGTTGATACAACAGAACATGAAAGATATCCTGTGACTTTTACTTTAATTTGTATCATGTTACAGAGTTGAATTTTTGTCACCTTGCTTTTTTATTCTGCATTGCGGTGATTTCACAGATAAGTCACCAATTGTTTTCCACTTGGGGGCATAAAAATTGCTTGAGACAAATCTCATTATATTGTTAGATAGTAACAGTAACAGTAACTCTGGTACTTTGTTATTCTTCCCTTCAGAAAAGGAGTAAATATCATAAATCTGAGATACCAGTCTTCATATAGTTCAATCTGTGATTAATTTCATAAAATTACATCGCTCTCAGGGAGCCATTCATGCATCTGACTATCGAAAAGTATTTATTCCTACAGCAGTTCATACAGAGTTATTTTTTCATACATAGTGATGAGGAGCAACAATAAAACCATTGTTCCACTGCTTGGTTTTACCATGTATACGTAGAGACTTTGTCTCATGAACATTTACACGATATACTCGCTTTGTTCATCTCAATTATTTGTATTCTTACAACCTAAATATATTGAACTGTTCAGAAATCTGTTAGCTATGTAAGATATGGACGATTCAGAATATTGTTTATACATTCTTGCATTCTTTTAGCATAGGTACTACAACCTAAGCTGCTGCCACAAGCATTGAGGATCATATGATTTAGACAATTCGTTGAGAATGGCAATCTTCTAGTTGGCAATAGTGAATACTATATGTTTGAGTATACCCTGTTTTAAGCGATTTTCTTTTTCAAAAATTTAAAATTCAATTCACATTGGTTCAGCTTCTTAACTCCTCTATGTAATTTTACTAGGGATTTGTATCTGCCAGGCTCTCCTAGATAATTAAAAAAAACTACTAGCGTACCTGCTGGGTTCCCGAGATATCAGTTTCTACATCTTTATCAGGCTTGATCAGTGGCAATTTTATAAATAAATTCTGGTCAATAGCATCAGGAATTGATGTAGACAGTCAGAGAGACCGGTTTGAACAAAATTTATTGCTTGATATCGAACAGCAGTTTAATTACCCATGAATGCAAGATCGTCGACAAATATCAGTTCAACTGGCGAAGTGTTTATACAATCGCTGTCATCTGTTGAAAAATAAAGACTAACAGAAGGCAATCACAATATATGAACAACGACAGGACACTCATGGAAACATGGCATACTAAAATAGTAAGATGTGGGCAATATAAACAGGTGGTCAAAATAACATTAAGAAAGAACAAAATAAGAATAAAAATAATACAATTCCAACATTGAAAACATGAAAGTGTATCTATTATATTAACTACTGGGCACTTTTTGTAATGAAAGTACACGACTAGTCTCGGCTTTTCTGAATATTACTTCAGTAGTCTTGGCGACAGTCTGATTCAGTCTGAAATTACTAAACGAGTAACAAACTGCCTCGAATAGTCTTAACCTTCCTGTGCCTGATAAGAACAACCTGTATCGGCCAATCTGATTAATATTATTACCTTATAAAATTATTTTTCCATTATAAAAAGAAATGCATTAGTTTTCGCTATTTTTGATAAATGCACTGATTTCTTATAGGAAGATTCAGTCATGTGAATCTCGGGCAGAAATTCGGTGAACTATTGCCCGGGGAAATTTTACAAAAACTATTACCCGGAGAAATTTTACAAAAACTATTGACCGGGGAAATTTAAAAAAAAACTATTTGCCGCAATATTCCGGAAAACAAGGCTAGATTACTTTTCTTTAATGGTGTTAATCTTGACATTTTTTAAATTTTAGAGTTTCATTTCAATAATTATTAGACTTCAATGTTGGATTTTTAATGTTGATAATTTATTTTTATAAATCACATTTATTCAGAAATCTAGATACATTTTGTGAATACATGTAAGGTAAAACTTTTCCAGTTTTGATTTATACTGAAAACTTCTCTTTGCTTGCATGAGATATGATTTGGCTATGATAAAATTTTAAGGTAATAAAACAGTTATATAATGCGTATTTGGGCAATACACCAGAAAATTTTGCCCTTGGTGTCCGAAATTCCCAAATGTTCTATTGCCCTCGGCCGTTGGGCTCGGGTCGTAGAACACTTGGGGATTTCTGACACTTTGGGCAAAATATTCTAGTCTATTGTCCTCATATGCATTAAGTAACTGTATACTGTAAGATTCTCGACTTGTCTTGACCAGTTTTATGTAGTACTGAAAAAAGTCTTTACCTGTCCCGACCATCCTGATTTAGAACTGAAAGACTCGACCTGTTTGATCAATATAAAGTTGTACTGAAAAAGTTTTGATCAAAGAAACGTCTTATAAACAATTTGTATCCGTGAAGTAATTTACGGATGCGAAAAAAACTTCTTTCTAAACCCACTTCATGTATTTATTGCAAAATGTTCATCATATGCATGCTTAAATATCAATTCTAATATGACTCTCTTCTTTCGCTTTGGAAACAAAGCTATGTACTAATTCCAACAATATTTTTTAGCACATGCGTATATTTTCTTACAAAAGGACATTCGTACTTGTACAATTTCACATTTTATTAACTCAATATTCATTTCATTTTGTGTAAATAAAGTTTTAAGAAATGAATCACCCAAAAATTCACATCAAATAATGACAATAATAGAAATTTACAACAGTTACTAAATTTAAGACTCAGAATTGAAATTGACATAACCGTAACCTAGCAACGAATGTGTTGTTGTTATGAAATCTTATCTATGTTGCATATCATGCTCTACTATTTAAATATGATTTTTTTTTAAATTTTAACGTTATATGAGTTTTATTCCTTTTCTTTCTTTTTTTTTTGCTTCAAAAATAATATAACTAAGCAGTCATATAAATTACCACAAGCTCACACTTATACTCGCTTCGATATTAAAATATCCGTATTTTATATGTTTTATAACAGATCATTTGTATTAATTTATAAGCTAATTAGCCACTTGTTTTAATGAAACAATGAATATAGACTTTTTTATGTCCATTTATGTGTATTCGTATGCACTTTTCGGACATGTTTCAACTCTAGTGCAAAACCAAATGTTGTCCTCTAAGAGCCGCTTCAAGTGTTCAAAACTCTTCTTAAATATATTAGAATCGAAATAGATTATTGCAATTTGGCTCTATGCGAATTAGAACATGGTCAGACCTTATACTTGTCTTCATTTTATACCTCGCTTTCGCTCGGTATAAAATATTGACAAATATAAGGTCTGCCCATGTTCTAATTCGCATAGAGCCCGCTTGCAATAATCTATTTCTTAAGTATTAAAATTCATAATTTCAGTTATACAAAATGAGGAATAGATATATACTATACTATAAAGCGACAGTTTGAGTTCTCTTATTGATGCAAACACATTTACAGCAAACACCATAAACAGGAAAAATATTTTAAAAAATCAACTGTTATGTGACAGTTATAAGTTATCACTGGGGTACGGTTTATGTTCGGTCCATTTTTAATTATGTTCTTCATTTGCAGAGTGTCTTATTTTCAGAACGAAATCTGTTTCAATACGATTAAAATAATAAACACTAATTCCTCTTTAAATTGAATCGCTCTTTCACAAGGGTGTGCAACTAAGTCAATTATTCAACATCTGTGGTTGCCCCAAACATCCATTTAAAATAAGTCAAAGATGTTGATAAAGAAAACAATTTTTACCTGGAGCCATGTCACTCACCTGAACAATGTCTGTAAATTAACATGTTTTTGATGATGACATTCAACTCAGTTCGCGCAATTTGAAAATGCTTAGAATACAAATTTATAATCTACATACATAACAAGATATGTGCATTTTGCATTGATTTTAAGTCGTATTTGCAATTATGTAGGATTTTGCTATATTTTATGAAGTATTATACTCATATGCAGAGATTTTAGGTTTCAGTTAAACAAGAAAAAATGTGTTTGATAGTATTTTTGAGAAATTATTAATTTATTTCAATACTATACTTTACCTTTATATATAAATAAGCAGTTTTAGAAGGCTACAGGGCTTATATCTGTTGACCTAGAAATTATTGTGTTGTGTATTGCTGGTTCCCAACCATCCGGGAACTGTCTTGTGTATATATCTTGTTGAAATACTTCACATGTTATGGTCATATTGTGAAAAACTATGTAAAAACTTTTCTGCAATCAAGGATTTGTAAAAAGTGTTGCTACATTCTGCTTTCAGTCATGCTTTTGTAGTGCAACTACTGTGCCTCTGCATGTCTTGCTGTGGTAGTATCAACGAAAGTAATTTGTGGCCTTACATGTGAGATGTTGAAATAAATAATTTTCGTCGTATAAAATAATCTTAACTTTCATTTTACAAGAACGCTCTCGCGATCAACTACCACACCATAAAGGACATGATGACAAACAACAAGGATTCCGTGAAGACCGTAAAAGACGATTACAAGATAGCTAGGGACAAGAAAACATTATTAACCGTACATCAAGACAAAGACTAGAGGATCGCGTTCGACAAAAGAGTTGCAATGGCTGACTGCAGTACTACAATGTAGACCTTATAGATTTTGAATTGTACAGGCAGCATGAGGATGGCTCTCCGACCTATGAATGCTTTATGACGGGGAAAATAAAATATTTCTATTTGATTTTAGTTTGTTATATTATTTGTATTAAAGAAGATATGTCTCAACAGAAAATGGAAACACAACACACAATACCGGATGACAATGAAGTTGCACATGCAGAGGCTTAGGTTTACATGTAGATCGTTAGAGGCATCCTAAAGAGGTTAATGCTAAAGAAGTATAAAGTAACGGCAGAAAATGTACGGGTTCTCGTTAGGGATAGACAAAAAGAGTCAATTGAGGGGTGTGAAAATACAAACCCAAGAAAGATAAATAAAATAAGTACGATAGAGGAAAATATGTAACAGCACAAAACGAAGACGGAGGCACTGAAGAAATACGAAGAGGGAGATTATTCGGGAAAACTTTATAAAGAAAAGTCCTAAGAAACAGACGTATAAGAAGTCATGGTACAATACAAAGAAAAACAATAAGTACATAAAGACTTAATGTTAGAGTTAATGAATGGGATGTAGCCAACTCGAAACAATGTCCCCCAGCGTCCCACTACTCTCACACCACTTCACTAAATTTGCTGTGCTCTACGCTCAGGACGCTGGAAGACTGGCCTTTCAGTATTAGTCACGGTTGATTGCACGGGGGATGGAAAAATGAAATTTAATATAGACCCTATGGACACTTGGAGACGAGATTCACTACTTGTGGGTTAGAACATGAATGATGAGCCTTCTCGTGAGTTTCTTGATAAACCTGATTTTTATGGAATTTATTGGTGACTTTTCGATTACCATGTTATTTTTTGTCAATGATTATTTGATTAAAATATTAGAACCTTTCCTGATTATTTGATTACCATTTTGTGTGAAATTAACTAAAATTCCTATTTTTCAGTATTACTAACAAGAGGAAATTACTAATAAAATGTGCAAAAATATTATGATTACTTGATTATTGTCAGTAAACAGATGTCTCCACTCGGATCCCGCCTTCGGGAAGGAGAGTCAAAAAGGGTTCCAGGAAGAAATCCAAGAGAGGGTTCCAACCCCGAACCCCCACCCCCTCCCCCATCGTTCCGCCAATGTTTTCTGTTTTGTTTTATTTATGTATGGATCTGCTTGTGTTATGTGTCCTGAAAGTTTGGGGGTTATGACATCGACATCAATTTGTTGTGTCCTCAATTGTAGCCATCAGGGAATACACAACTGTAGCAACGGCTTTTTTACACACATGAATACACAATACGTATTTTGAGATTACGTAAATAGCTGTCTTTTGTGCATTTTATGTAATTCGCGATGCACGGTAGTTTTGAAATGAAAACAATTGAAATTTATGAAACTATATTCAGGTTTAGGATTGAAAAGTAGAAATAATTGAAAGATGTTGATTAAAATGACGCCTTTGCTAACGGAGTGCGCAGGCTCAACTTAAGGTGTCCATTCATAATTTTCAGTGACCTAAATGCGACGGGTCATCATTTATATTTCTATATATATTTCTATATATATGTAAATATAAATAATCAGGCGATAGAAAATTACAAACTGAAGACAACAGTAAACACCTACAATGGCCGAACATTACAATCACATGCCACAATCAACAAGAAAACTTCAGCTAGAACACAACACATAATAGACCACAGACAAAGAAGTTACTCAAGTTCATCTCGGTGTCTAAGTTTTGAACGTACAAAATGCATAGATTTTTGATAAGAACGTTCTGATCAAAGTTACCATTATTGCCGAAATTTGAAAGTGTGGCCAGATTGATGAAAGCCACTTAAATTTGAAAGTGTGGGGACTCTTCTCAAAAGAGATTGATGAAAGCTACTTATTTTAGGAAAAACTGTATTTGTACATTGATCAATTTGTCAAAGATTTCATTGATCTCTGAAAAAGTAACTTCAATACAAATTGACAGACCACCTGTGTACGTTTTCATACCCGTCTGAATATAACATATTTTACGAAAGGATATGGAGTAAATGAACATGAGACAATAACACATATGTCAATTCCAACTGCATTAATTTTAATGAGCTGTATGGCCATTTCGGAAATTTATTCCTCATCAGCAGCACTAGAACCCAAACAAAGGAAATCCATAATTTCAAAAAAGATATAAAATTCATAAAACCAAACGAAATCCGAATAATCAGTAATATAAAATATAGCTAAGGACAAAACTACGATGGAGGGAGTTTATCCTTGGGTTTTAGAATTTACATAAATTTAGATAATAGTAATTGAACAAAGTGTACACATGAGATATTATCTCATGTACAAGTACACCATATCTAAGAAAAATAAAGAGCATAAAGAGTTAATTTTGCTAATTTGGTCATCTCATCGTTTATTTTCAGTTGATAATAAATTTCAAATTGCATTTGTAATAAAAAAAAATCACTTGTATTTATTTATAATGTTTTTGGAAATTTTGTAAAGAAAAAAAAACAAAATTAGGAGCATCTCTATCATGCAAAACTATGTACTAAGCTGATTTAAGCTATAATTTGTTATTTCTTCTCGGTCATATTTCATAAATCTTTCGATTTATGGTCTGATAACGTTTTGATTTTATCTTCATTGAGGGTACATAAGTTGTCGAAATGGCCATCTAAAGAAACTAAATTTACAGTAACTCCGTTGCTCTGTTATGTTATAAACAAGTGTGGCAGATATCATATAACATTAGCAGAGAAATGTATAATGTGTATATCACTTAGGTAACTGTCGTCTCTCTATGGTTAAGTGTACGTTGTAGCAAAATTTTGGGTCCGGGTCCACTACGGGTCCGGCCGGGAACAAAATGTTAGCATTCTGTATCCGGCTTCCGCCTATAATTTTGGGTCCGGGGGTCAGTTGTTTTCTGTGAAATTAGATTTTTTGCTCAAAAAGGTGTTTTAACAACAATTTCCAATTACACACAATAACACACAATACGTCTTCTTTCTATGGTGTATAGGAAACTGAATATTACAGAAAACTATAATGGCAGGCTACATTTAAAAAACGTCATCAGTTTGTTTTTATCTGTTCTTTATTAAAGTTTAAAACTGACTGAATGTTGTAGCTGAGCTTCTTATCTTCCCTCTGAAAAAAAAAAAACAGTTAATAGTAACTGTTGTATTATTTCGCATAGTGATTTTTTTTCACACTTGTAAGTTTGTCTCAAAGACACTCTTGAAATAAATTCTCTGAATTGTTGAAGGACTCATGGTGACTTCAAGATGAAGAATAACAATAAAACCGTTGTACCATTGCTTTGTTTTACCATGTATTTGTAGGGATTTTGTCTCATTTACATTTACTCCATATCCCTTCACTGTTAATTCTGAACTATAATAATATATGTTGCGAGACAGCTTAATGTCATATAAATTGGACAAAATAAGAAAGTTTGTATTGCTGTCGTGCATGGAGAACAACAAAATAAAAATGGCCAATAAAACTAAAATCTAAAAAATATATATACAAGAAAGAAAAGGCCCAAATTTTCGGAGTTAACTCCTTTAGCGAGGGTGAAAAAAGAAGAACAGGACATCACCGTGGACCAGAGACACGTCTCACTTCTGTCGTCTCCAACTAAAACCCTGTAATAAGAACATCAAAGACATGGCCTAAATAGAAAAAATGTTCAACGTTAGGTGTATACGTGGAATTTACTAAATCAATAAATAAATAGATACCAAAAAGACAAACAACAGATGATTAGCTAAAATTACAAGAAATTACAAAGTCAATGGATAAACAAATAAATAACAAAAAGACAAACAACGGATGATTAGTTAATACAAAAAAACAATATCTAATCTACGGTGTTCTGTTTTCCATTTATTCCCCTGGGACGCACTGTACCGAGGCGATGGATGATTCGCTGTTCAAGCGTACGTCTATGATCACGACCTCCTTCCACTTTAGTTAGAATAGTGACCTGTAGATCATGCTGGCTGTGTCCAGGAAGACAAAAATGATTGCCGACTGGGCAGTCTAGTTTATTTTTTACAGAACGTAAATGAGTGGTAGAGTGGATTTTCTGCCATTTCCTCTGGTTACATTTAATATTGTATATTATAACGTTTTATCTTTAGTATTATGTGGCAATATAATTATTGATTAATTTTATTTTGTAGCATGTGATTGCATTCGCAATCTCTATTTTTTACGTATGCGTGCGGTGTGATTTCATTGGTCGTTGGTGGTCTTGT
>MJUU01072132.1:36907-53415 GCA_002080025.1 Modiolus philippinarum
TTTTTTTGTTACATAAATATAGAGATATACTAGAGTTATGCTTTATATCCTAAAAATGTAAAGCCGTACATGTGCCTCTAAGTTTTACATTATAAAGCATAACCGCACCCCTGTCTCGAAGTTTTTACATTATGAGGCATAACAGTACCCCTATCTCAAAGTTCGACATTATAAAGCATAACCATATTTGTGACTCCACGTTTTACATTATAAAACATAGCCCTACCTTTGTTTCCATGTTTTATATAATACAGCATAACCGTACCTATGCATACAAGTTTTACATTATAAAGCATAACCGTGCATCTGTCTCCAAGTTTTACACTAGAAAGCATAGACCTACCAATGTTTGGACCACGTTTTACATTATAAAGCATAGCCGTGCCCCCTGCCTCCAAGTTTTACATTATAAAGCATAACCGTACCTCTGACTCCATGTTTTACATTATAAAGCATAACCGTAAATCTGTATCCAAGTTTTACATTATAAAGCATAACCGTACCTGTGCATCCAAGTTTTACATTATAAAGCATAACTGTACCGGTGCATCCAAATTTTACATTATAAAGCATAACTGTACCTGTAAATTAAAATTTTACGCTATAAAGCATAACCGTACCTGTGCATCCAAGTTTTACATTATAAAGCATAACCGTATCTGTGCATCCAAGTTTTACATTATAAAGCATAACCGTACCTGTGCATCCAAGTGTTACATTATAAAGCATAGCCGTACATGTGCATCCAAGTTTTACATTGTAAAGCATAACCGTACCCCTTCTCCAAGTTTTACATTAAGTGCATAACGGTACCTCTGTCTCCATGTTTTACATTATAGTGCATAACTGTGCATCTGTCTCCGTGATTTTCATTATAAAGCATAACCGTACATGTGCCTCCATGTTTTACATTATATTTATGCATAATCGAGTCTCTGCCTCCAAGTTTTATATTATCAAGCATAACCGTACCTCTGTTCCCAAGATTTACATCATAAAGCATAGCCATCCCTGTTTCCAAGTTTATCATTATAAACCATATCCGACCCTCTGTTACCATGTTTCATTTTATAAATCACAGCTTTAAATAAATGTAGATTTTTTTCGGAGTGGCGATACTGGGTAAGTATCCGAGCCTTTAGTTTTCTATTGTGGACAAACTTAAGTATCTTACACAATTGCACAAAGGTGTCTCCCTGGTAAATTCAAAATACCGGCAAGGTTTGAATGGATGTAATTTTGGATTGAAACAGGGTCTAGGACTGCCATTTCTTGGTCGTTGTTTGTAATTCACATATCTTTTCTTAGTCGGTCAAAATAATCTTTATACCCAAGTATGAAAGTATTAAAAACTCGAGTTGTGTTTGTGTTTGTCAACAACGTGAAAAAAAAACGATATGCATACCCATTGGACTTGTGGTACTTCAACTTCGACTGAGTTATCTTTTTTAAGAAAAGTGTCTAGTATTCATAAGCGCAACATTAATTTGGCACATCATTACAACACTGAAAAGTGGTTCCGTATTCATTTGTTTGGGTCTTTTTAGTCCAACCAGTACATATCTCTAATTTATGTTTTAGTCACAACTCAACACCAGAGAAGTAAAACAAGACAAGAATTGTTGAAATCAATCTTAACTCAAACTTCAATGTGACTCGTTAACTCTTAACTCGAAACGTAACTCAATAGATCATAATAGAAAAACAACAATTCGAATTATCTAACACTCTTACTCGGTTGTCCACAACATTTGTCTGGTTCTGCACACAGTTTAAATTATGCCTACATATTAGCAGAGGTCTAGCCGTATGTCTGTAGTATATGTTATATATATTTAGCTGAATTGCAATGTCGATTGAAAAACATAGCCGCAAATGTTTCAAAGCAATTTACAAGCGCGATTTTTATTATTGGACATTGCCCTAGCATTATCTCGGTTTTATGGTATGATCGATGCTGTAGTTTTACAATGGATAGCTCCAATTGCTACCCGTATTTATAAGCGTAGGTCTTGCTAGAATCAGCTTGATCTCCTATGCTGTATATGTAATAAAGCATAGCTCTACATGTATCTTCCTAATTTAAGGTATAAAATATGGCAAAGCAGAATTTGCTTACAGTTAACAACTGTCATTCTGAATTGTATTGCCGTGTTTTACATTATAAGCATAGATTTAAATTTATGTTATAAAGGTAGGCATGTTTCACCATATTTTACATAAAAAGAGGCCCAAGAGCCTTATCGCTCACCTGGATCATTGCTACTAGATATAAAAGGATGACTTACAGACATGCCGATTATTTAGTGACTTCGGTATTTAGTTATTTGTTACCACTGGGTCGATGCCACTGCTGGTGGACTGTTAGTCCCCGAGGGTATTCACCAGCCCAGTAGTCAGTACTTCGGTGCTGACCCGAAAGCTGATTATTTTTGAAACCTTCCAATATCTAAAATTTTGTAAATTTTATTGAAAACTAAGGAGTATCTCCCTCATGCAAAGCTCTGTGCTTTAAATTTAGATCACTTTGGTTATTTGTTCTCTATCAGTTTTATACATCTTTGAGTTTATGGTCTTCCAAACGTTTAGATTTTATCTGCACTGATGAGACATAAGTTGTCGAAATGCGCATATGCAGAAAGTAAATTCACAGTGACTTCGGTATTTAGTTATTTGGAAGGGACCACTGTGAATAGTAGTTTCAGAAAAGAATTTATGTACAGTCTAATGTTAAATCATGTTCCCTGCTGATGGTCATCTTGGAGGAGGTATGGACCTAACTGCTGGATTTTTTAAAGATACCGTCTAAGGGCCACTGTGAATAAATTTGGTTCTAATTGGACTGGTACTTTTTAAGATCCTTGAATGGCACAATGGTTACTTATATTCCCAGCTGGCGGCCAACTTGGATAAAGTATAGACCTTTATAGGGGACCATCTAAGGACCAATGTGACTAAGCGTGGTTCAGATTTGTCGATAGTTTCAGAGATCTTTGAATGTGTTTCCCGTTGGTCTAATTCAAAGCTGGCCTAGATTCTTTGTTGGAAGGGACTTTCTAAGAACCATTGTGTCTAAGTGGCTCTAATTTCACCTTTTAGTTTCTGAGAAGATATTTGAATGTTTCCATAGAGTCAAATGTTGAATCATTTCCCTGTAGGCATGGTCATCTTGGATGAGGTGCGGGTCTGATGAGAACATTTTGCATTGGACCATTTAAGAACTACTGTAACTATGTTTGGTTCTAATTGGACTAATTGTTACTAAAATTTTCAATGGGTTTTCCATAGGGTCCAATGTTAACTATGTTCCCCATAGGCACAACCTTGCTGGACACCGGTTTTGTAAGGGACCATTTAAGGACCAAAGCTGCTTAAATTTGTTCTAATTGGACTAGTATTTAATGATTTCTTTAAAGGGATTTTCCATAAGAGTAAACTATGTTCCCGGCTGGCAGCCATTTTAGATTAGGCACTGACCTGACAGATACCTTTTTGGAAGGCACCATTCTAACTAAGTTTGGTTCTGAGCAGACAAGCAGTTTCCGAGATCTTTGATTGTGTTTTCAATAGGGTTTAATGTTAACTATGTTCCCCTCGGTCTGTAATCTTGGATGAGATAGGATGGAGTCTACATTTTACAAGTCATTTGCTATTATCATGCCTGTACTTTGTACAGAGTATAATAAGTGATTTTGCGGCAGTTTTGGATATAATATCTAAGTTAAGATACAATAATCTGTTCAGGAGTGTTCCAAACCTATTTTACCATCACCAGAATAAATTTGACCAATCATCACAATGTTTCTTTTTTTGCAAATCAGAAAAGACATTTTTTTCAGAAGATCCAGATTTTAGTACCAAATACCAGACTTCTACTGGCAGTGTGACTGTGCAATGCATGGAGCAGATTATGATACTCCTGTTTTCCAGTGATAGTTCACACTGTCAGTGCTTTGGTTTTCCATGTTGTCTTGTATATCATAAATTTGACTTCGTCAATGTTATTGGTGCAGATTTGTTCTTGTTATTGTCTGCACACCAAGATTATTAGATACTTTTCAAATTTTCACCTGTTTGAAGGTTAGAGGAGTAGCATGTACTATGAATTTCAATTAAATTTTCCTAAAGGTTAGAAGATGATTAATCAGCTGAACAGATCATTCAACATCATATTCTAGCTGGCTCTGTGGTACCACAAAAGGAGCTGGTTATGCTTACCTTTATAGAGCACTTGATGAAACATGTACCTCCATCTTTGCTGGAGTTCACACTGCCACTTTTTAGTCTTGTGTTTTCATTGTCATGTCTCGATTTTTTTGTTTTTCATCTAAATTGCTCTGTACTTGGATTTTAGAAATAATCCATTTTATCTGTGTTTGCTTTGGTATTGGTTTGTCGATGTATCTGCTACATACTACATAAAGGCAATTTCCCAAGGACGTACAGAAAAAACTCATCAAACTCTGGTGCACAGTTTATTTTATACATTAAAATATAAAATAATAACATAAAATCTGCATGGGTTAACAGAATGACAAAATTTATGAATACAAACATTTGTTTTTAGTTAAAGATAATACCAGAACAACATAGATAAAAATACTGGTAAGTGCTTAGAATGTAACATGTGATACTACATGTATAATGCTTGGAAACTGACTGTAAAGTGAGAAGAGTGTTACATGTGATACTGAAATACTTGGTAACCAGTTGTAAAGTGTTTAGAATGTAACATGTGATACTGAAATACTTGGTAACCAGTTGTAAAGTGTTTATAATGTTACATGCAATACTGAAATACTTGGTAACTGACTGTAAAGCGTATAGAATGCAACATGTGATACTGAAATACCTAGAAACTGACTATTTATTGTTTAAAATGTAACATGTGATACTGAAATACTTGGTAACATGCTGTGAAGTGTTTAGAAAGTAACATGTGATACTGAAATACTTGGAAACTTACTGTATGGTGTTTGGAATGAAACATGTAATACTGCAATACTTGAAAATTGACTGTTAAGTGTTTAGAATGTTACAGGTGATACTGAAATACTTGGAAACTAACTGTAAAGTGTTTAGAATGTAACATGTGATACTGAAATACTTGGTAACTGACTGTAAAGTGTTAAGAATGTTACAGGTGATGCTGAAATACTTGGTAACTGACTGTAAACTGTTTAGAATGTAACATGTGATCCTGAAATATTTGAAAACTGACTGTAAAGTGTTTAAAATGCAACATGTGATAATGAAATACTTGAAAACTGACTCCAAAGTGTTTAGAATGTTACATGTGATACTGAAAAACTTGGAAACTGACTGTAAGGTGTTAAGAATGTTAAACTGACTCCAAAGTGTTGTTACATGTGATACTGAAAAAATTTGGAAACTGACTGTAAGGTGTTAAGAATGTTACATGAGATACTGAAATACTGGGTACCTAACTGTAAGGTGTTAAGAATGTTACAAGTGATACTGAAATACTTGGAAATTGGTTGTAAGGTGTTTAGAATGTTAAATGTGATATTGAAATACTTGAAAACTGACTGTCAAGTGTTTAGAATGTTACATGTGATACTGAAATACTTGAAAACTGAATGTAAACTGATTATAAAGTTACAGATGATACTGAAATACTTGGAAACTGACTATTAATAGTTAAGAATGTAACATGTGATACTGAAATACTTGGGAACCTGCTGTGAAGTGTTCAGAAAGTAACATGCAACACTGAAATACTAGGAAACTGACTGCAAAGTGTTTAGAATGTAACATGTAATACTGAAATACTTGGTAACTGACTCTAAGGTGTTTAGAATGTAACATATGATACTGAAATGCTTTGTAACTAACTGACTGTAAAGTGTTTAAAATGTAATATGTGATACTGAAATATTTGGAAACTCATTGTGAAGTGTTAAGAATGTAACATGTGATACTGAAATACTTGGAATTTGACTGTTAAGTGTTTAGAATGTAACATGTGATACCAAAATACTTAAACTGGTTGTTTAGCACTTAAAATGTAACATGGGATACTGAAATACTTGGTAACTGACTGTTTAGTGTTTAGAATGCAAGATGTGATACTGATATACTTAGTAACATACTATAAAATGTTTAAAATGTTACATGTGATACTGAAATACTTGGAAACTGACTGTAAAGTGTTTAGAATGCAAGATGTGATACTGAAATACGTGGTAACAGACTATAAAGTGATTTGAATGTTACAGGTGATACTGAAATTCTTGGAAACTGACTGTAAAATGTTCAGAATGTTACATGTGATACTGAAATACATGGAAACTGACTGTTAAGTGTTTAGAATGTAACATGTGATACCGAAAGACTTAGTAACAGACTATAAAGTGTTAAGAATGTTACATGTGATACTGAAATACTTTGAAACTGACTGTAAAAAGTTCAGAATGTTACATGTGATACTGAAATACATGGAAACTGACTGCTTAGTGTAAAGAATGTAACATGTGATACTGAAACACTTAGTAACAGACTATAAAGTGTTAAGAATGTTATATGTGACACTGCAATACTTGGAAACTGACTGTAAAGTGTTTAGAATGTAACATGTAATACTGAAATACTTGGTAACTGACTCTAAGGTGTTTAGAATGTAACATGTGATACTGAAATACTTAGAATCTGACTGTAAAAAGTTCAGAATGTTACATGTGATACTGAAATACATTGAAACTGACTGTTAAGTGATTAGAATGTAACATGTGATACTGAAACAGTTAGTAACAGACTATAAAGTGTTAATAATGTTACATGTGATACTGAAATACTTTGAAACTGACTGTAAAAAGTTCAGAATGTTACATGTGATACTGAAATACATGGAAACTGACTGTTAAGCGTTTAGAATGTAACATGTGATACTGAAATACTTAGTAACAGACTATAAAGTGTCAAGGATGTTACATGTGGTACTGAAATTCTTGGTAACCTGCTGTGAAGTGTTTAGAAAACAACAGGTGATACTGAAATACTTGAAAATTGATTGTTAAGTGTTTAGAATGTTCCACCAGATACTGAAATGCTAGGAAATTAACTATAAAGTGTTTATAATGTTACATGCTATACTGAAATACTTAGTAACTGACTGTAAAGTGTATAGAATGCAACATGTGATATTGTAATACTTGGAAACTGACTATTAATGGTTTAGAATGTAACATGAGAAATACTTGGTAACCTGCTGTGAAGTGTTTCAAAAGTAACATGCAATACTGAAATACTTGGAAACTGACTGTATGGTGTTTCGAATGAAACATGTGATACTGAAATACTTGAAAATTGACTGTTAAGTGTTAATAATGTTACAGGTGATACTGAAATACTTGGAAACTAACTGTTAAGTGTTTAGAATGTAACATGTGATACTGAAATACTTGGTAACTAAATGTAAAGTGTTTAGAATGTTACAGGTGATGCTGAAATACTTGATAACTAACTGTAAAGTGTTTAGAATGTTACAGGTGATGCTGAAATACTTGGTAACTGAATGTAAAGTGTTTAGAATGTAACATGTGATCCCGAAATATTTGAAAACTGACTGTAAAGTGTTTAAAATGCAACATGTGATAATGAAATACTTGAAAACTGACTCCAAAGTGTTTAGAATGTTACATGTGATACTGAAAAACTTGGAAACTGACTGTAAGGTGTTAAGAATGTTACAAGTGATACTGAAATACTTTGAAACTGGTTGTAAGGTGTTTAGAAGGTTAAATGTGATACTGAAATACTTGGAAACTGACTGTAAAAAGTTTAGAATGTTACATGTGATACTGAAAAACTTGGAAACTGACTGTAAGGTGTTAAGAATGTTACAAGTGATACTGAAATACTTTGAAACTGGTTGTAAGGTGTTTAGAAGGTTAAATGTGATACTGAAATGCTTGGAAACTGACTGTATGGTGTTTCGAATGAAACATGTGATACTGAAATACTTGAAAATTGACTGTTAAGTGTTTAGAAATAACAAAATACTGAAGTTACTGTCAATTTATTTTCTGCATATGCGCATTTCGACAACTTATGTCTCATCAGTGCAGATTAAACCAAAACATTTGGAAGTACATTTATCAAAAGACATGTTAAAGCTGATAGAGAACAAATAACCGAAGGGATCTAAATAGAAAAGCCAAAATTCAGCTAAGGACAGAGCTATGCATGAGGGAAATACTCCTTAGTTTTAAACAAAATTTTGTAAAATTTAGATATTGCAAGTTTCAATACAATCGGTTTTCGGATCAGCACCGAGGCACTGACTACTGGGTTGGTGAATACCCTCGGGGACTAACAGTCCACCAGCAGAGGCATCAGCCCAATGGTAATAAATAACAAAATACCGAAGTTACTGTCAATTTATGTTCTGCATATGCGAATGTTACAGGTGATACTGAAATACTTGGAGACTAACTGTAAAGTGTTTAGAATGTAACATGTGATATTGAAATACTTGGTAACTGACTGTAAAGTGTTAAGAATGTAACATGTGATCCCAAAATATCTGAAAACTGACTGTAAAGTGTTTAAAATGCAACATGTGATACTGAAATACTTGAAAACTGACTCCAAAGTGTTTAGAATGTTACATGTGATACTGTAAAACTTGGAAACGGACTGTAAGGTGTTTAGAATGTTACATGAGATACTGAAATACTGGTACCTAACTGTAAGGTGTTAAGAATATTACAAGTGATACTGAAATACTTGGAAACTGATTGTAAGGTGTTAAGAATGTTACATGTGATACTGAAATACTTGGTAACTATTGGCAAAGTGTTTTAAATGTTAAATGTGTTATTGAAATACTTTGTAACTAGCTGTAAATTATTTAGAATGTTACATGTGATCTAGAAATGCTTGGAAACCACGTGTAAAGTGTTAAGAATCTTATATGTGATATGGAAATGTTAGTTACCTGGTGTTAATTGTTTAGAATGTAAAATGTGATTTTAAATGCTTGGAAACTGACTGTAAAGTGTTCAGAATGTTACATGTGATATGGATATACTTGGTAACCAACTCTTAAAAAATTTAAAAAAAAACTCTTAAGGCCACATCAAATTAATTTGTAGATTCTCATCCCCACCCGCCCCATTTTTTCTAGGCTCAAAATTTTTTTTATTTTCAATTATTCAGAAATTTTCTTTAAATTCCTATCAATTTTAGTGAAAATCAGTAAAAAATATAAAATAAAACCCTCCCACCCGCCCCAGATTTTTTGTTACAGGTGGATGAGAATCTACAAATTAACTTGATAGGGCCTAAGGTTATCAAATATAAAATTATACAATGAATTACTAGGAAACAAACAGAAAATGTCTAGAATGTTGAAGTTGTAAAATTGTAGGGAAAATTCTACATGTTTTGTCTTCATTGTAAACGTTTCTTCTTGTCAGCTGAAATTCTTGATGTTTACAAGTCTTTTGCTGGTCTTCTTCTATTATTAGCATTCAATGAGACTATGCAAAACAATATCAATTAATTGTAATCTCATTCTGGATCTCTGTAAAACAAAACAGAAAAAATTCATGGTCAACAGAATCAAAGTTAAAATTGAAGAATCAAGGAATAAATAAGAGTTTAATATTGACACAATGTTCAATAATATAAATGGCCGATATTCTACTTTTTCATTTTCTATGAACACAAACTTATACAACATTTTGTCTCCTTCAGGATACCAGTATAATACAATGGACAGAACTGCAATTTGTATAATGCTCAAATTGGAAACTCTGTCTCTAATAATATTTTGATTTAATCAAAACGCTAGGTTAAATCCAGTGACATATTACTGAAACATTACAACATGAGGAATCCTAAGATAAAAATCACATTGAAATTTGATGAAAAATAAAAAATTTATGTAATCTGCACATTTAATATTTTGGCCGTTAGCCCCTCCTAGCTTGGAAAGGAAATAAGTTATCAAAAATCTAATAATGCAGTACTATCTTAATTTTTCAAACCATTGCAAAAAAACTGCATTAAATCAGACTACTGGTAAATATAAAAAAAATAAAATTTGAAATTTACCCCTTTTGGGACTTATTTATCTCAAGAACGGTACATTCTACATGAAATCTGTTGACATGCTACAGATTGGAAATTTCCTAAGAAGCACAATGAAGGAAACCGCATCAAAATCAGATAAATAATAAAGATTCTACAGCTAAATATATGAAATCACCCAATTGGCATTTTTTGGCCCTTTTGAAAAAACAGGCGAGGCCACAATAACCAAAACAAGTCAAAGTCTTCCTTCTGTGTCAAAGAACAAAATTTCATTAGAATTTATCAACTGGAACTTAAGTGTTTGACCAAACCAAAGAAAAGGCCCAAATTTAAAAGGAGTTTACTCGGAAAATTTGGGCCTTTACTTTCTTGTACATATATTTTTTAAATTTTAGTTTTATTTCATATTTTTATTTTGTTGTTCTCCATGCATGACAGCTATTCAACCCTTTTTCTGTCCATTTTATATGACATTAAGCTGTTTTGCACCATATATTTCTATATTTTGTAATATGGTCTGTATAGTATTTAATTCAAATTTGTTCTTCTATTCTGTTAGATCTGGCTCTTGCATCGTTCTACATGTATTATAACTGCTGTATCAGGAAACGAAAAATAAATGAATTACAGAACATTAAAACTCAAGTGGCTTCAGGGCTGGCAAACACGATTTTTGTTGGGTCTGGTAAAATGAGCAATCTTTGTAAAGAACCTTCTATACATTATTTCTATACAGTTTACAAATCCCTTCAATAGTTTCAGAGCAGATGCTGAAAATGATTATTTTCCAGTTGGGTTCAATGTTAAACTATGTTCCATGCTGGCAGCCATTTTTTTTGTCGTATCAGAATGAAATGAGCAATCTTTGCAAAGGACCCTCCATACATCATTCCTGTTCCTTTTCCCATAGGGTCCAATGTTAAAACTGAGTTCCGCACTGGCAGCCATATTTTTTTGTCAGATCAGAACAAAACGAGTAATCTTTGTAAAGGACTTTCCATAAATAACTCCTGTAAAGTTTGATTGAATTTGCTTCAGTGGTTTCCGACGAGAACATGAAAATGGGATTTTCCCATAAGGTCCAATGTGCGCTGACAGTCAGGTTTTTTGTCGGATCAGAATGAAATCGGCAATCTCTGTACACGACCTTCCATACATCTGTAAAGTTTGAATTAGCTTCAGTGGTGTCTGACGAGAAGATGAAAATGTGATTTTCCCATAGGGTCCAATGTTAAACTATGTTCCGTGCTGGCATGCAGTCATCATTTTTGTTGGATCCGAATGAAATGAGAAATCTTTGTAAATGACCTTCCATACATCATTCCTGTAAAGTTTGGTTTAATTACCTTCCGTGGTTTCAGAGGAGAAGATGAAAATGTGATTTTCCCATATGATCCAATGTTTAATTCAAGTTCTGCGCTGGTAGCCATGTCTTCTGAAGGATCGGAATGAAATGAGCAATCTTTGTAAAGGAGCTTCCATACATCATTCCTGTAGAGTTTGGTTGAATTTGCTTAGTGGTTTCAGAGGAGAAGATGAAAATGTGAAAAGTTAACGAACAGTCGACAGACAAACAGACAACCGACACCAAGTGATGGCAACAGCTCACACTGACCCTTTGGGTCAGGTGAGCTTATGAAAAATAAGCAACAGAAGAATGTCTTAAAACCTGTTCTACATGTATGTTGATCACAGTTTTATGAAATAAAAGTGACAAGTTCACATATCTGGAGGATCAACCTAGATTCTTAAATCTGTTTAAAATACCTCTTTCAAATTACAAGATAATATATAAAGCCCCCTGAAAATGGACGTATCATTTCATTTTTGTTAGTTTCATCTAATTATTCGGAATCCCTTCAAAAGATGTCTGTCATTTTCCTTTCTATATTTCCAATATTTTGCTGTTTATGAATACTTGGCTTTTTTTTTAGCAAAGTTTAAGTGTCGAGTCTTAGTGAGCCTCATGGTGACTTTAAGATAAAGAAGATCAACAAAACATTGTTCCATTTATGTATTTGTAGGGATTTGTCCCTGCATGAACATTTATATAATATCTGGCATATCCTTTCATTTGTATATAAACTTACCTATAAAAGAGATGCATTACTTTGCCAAATCCTGACAGTCTGTAAATAAAAAAAAAACAATTTCTACTCTAGACAAGCAACTACATCATTGAAATCTATAACTGACAAAGTTTTTTGGCCAAATAAAATTGAATGTACCATTTATCGGTAAGCTTGCAACTTCTAACAATTGTACATTACCTTATTTCTTGAAAAATTTTCAATGCAAATTATTATTATTTAAGATACTAAGTCCCATGCCATTCTTGCAATTAGTAAATAAAGGACTTTGAATAGCACAGCATGACACAACCAATGAAAATTCAACAGGGGTATATAAAGACAAGTGCTTACAAAAGTATCCAAGGACATAATAAATGGTCAATTTGCTATGCTGAACATAAGTTTAAGGAGCAGCAGCATCAGAATTAAATAGGAATAAAATAGTCTGACAGAATGCTCATTACCAAAAATATTGAAAAAGGAGGCAAATCAAGTATCAATGTCATCGACCGAGGGCAATACATTGAATGAAGTCTCAGTATTTTAATGGGTTTGATTTTTGATAAAAACAGTAAACTTCTTTCAAATGGATTGGGACCATTGACATATTAGGTGAAATAAGAAATTGCTATCAAAATGCATTGGAGTTACAACATGTACAATTAAACCTTTTGTCAGTTTTCTAACTTCTTTTAGATTCTCACATTATTGACGGAACAAACTCTTTAAAAATGCAAAAATGATTATCAGTATTATTTTAAACACATTTGTCTGCAAAGCAGCTGTGCATGTCCCTCAGCTTCATCATAATATACCTGATGGGTCAGGTATTCACTTTATTTGAAATTTGCATTTATAAACACTTTCCTGTCCCAATTTGTGGTACCTTGACAGGTCGATATGTCTTATTGTCCCTTGTCTATGACCTTAACAGTCTACTTGTTCCTATTGTATGACCAATTTAGAAATTTCATTACTCTATAGGTGTGATAAAGTTGTTCAACCACAATAAGTCCAGACCAACATATATTGTAAAAAGTTTTTGGAGACTTGCTATTGTTAACTCATCTAAACAATGATGGTCCTTTTGAATTTTCCAACAATCCTATTGTATATCAATCTGTAATGGCCTGGGGAGGTTTTAACATTAAACACGATAAACTGTACAAAATAACAAAGCTGGCATGCCAAGGATAACTATACCTTTTTGGTGACTGAGACAGTGAAAATTAATTAAAGCTCCTGAATGTCAAACACATTAAAGAAAATTTAGAAAAATCAAACAGTGTCATGGACTAGATCCAACCTACATTTTGTGTATTTAACAATATCTTGGTGCTTATAATTAAGAGAATTGCTTTAAGAAATAAAAGCCCTCGGAAAACAACATTCCTCTGGTTGACAAATCTGGTTGATTCCCTAACAGCAGGCCATAACTGTATGTTATTGCTGTGGTCAAGCAAGTGGCAAAACTTTCAGTTTACCGAAATAAAGATTTACACCCCAAGCTCTCTACCTTTCATTGACTCACTGTCGTGCAAAGACAACATTGTATACATTTGTCAGGTTTTTACGTCTGATATATCTACAATGTAGACATTTGACATAGATGAATCTTACACATTGTGTAAGCTTGGGGTGTTGATCTTGACTTCATTGCCATAAAAGTTTTGCCACTTGGTTGACCTTAGCAATAACGCTAGTCATTAATGTATTATTTCAGCAATACATATTTTTATTTGATGTCGCCAAAAGACAGTTTTAACAGTATACAGTTATTGACTGGGTCCGAAAACAACAGCTGTTTTGTTTGACCCGAGGACTGAACTGTTGCACGAAGCCGAAGGCTGAGTGCAACAGTTTAGTCAGAGGGTCAAACAAAACAGCTGTTGTTTGAGGACCCAGTCTATAACTGTTTTGTTATACCTTTTCACGTCCAATGAATACGCTCCATTTCATCTGAATACAATTCACGTCGCAAATTTGCTTATGCAGACGACAGGAGATCATGTGATATGGGCGTGATATTTTTGAACCAATCAAAATAAGGCAGGTGGTCAACAGATTGGTGTCGGTCAACAGACTGAAAACTGTTGACTGGTCAACAGATCGCCTTTTTGTTTGAGAATAAAACAGACCAATTGTCCATTTTTTCCTCAATGCATTTATATAAGGAAAATGTTATAAGGTATAACAATGACATTTAATATGCCTCTGGTGTAAAAAAGTCTATACTATCACTAAAAATTTACCCTTGTACTAATGGAACTTTAGACAAAAGGAACCTCAGACAAATGCAATGGACAGTTTTTCTATTAATCAGTCTAAAAGTAATTCTGGCCTCAATTTAATCCATCCCCAATTTAACAGTAGTTCCGACCCACAGTGTTACAGATACATATTAAGCTTGCTTTATATGTAACACTGGGACAAAAATTTGCAATATAGACGAGTTACCAGTTGGTGAATTTTCCCGTAAAATTTTGACGTCACAATATAGATTTTTCAACGTCACAATGTTCAGTGACGCAATTTGCTCCGATTGACCCCAGGTCAACCGGAGCAACTCATTCATAAAATGAAATAGGAAAGTGGTCTATTGGCAAAGTGGCCACCTGGGCCCCTGCCAAGCCCAGCCAATACTTTATTAGCCTAGCACTATATTGCAAACCAAAATTTCATAATATTTCAGTAGCAACCTGTGTCTAATAGTAGCCCAGGTCAAATTTTAGCATGTTTAGGGGCATTGGGGTACTGGGCCCCTGGTAATTTGCATCTCTGATGTGTGGACTCACGACTCTAGATCTGTTTCAGGCCTTTACATTAAATTTCAGTGGGATCTGTCCATTTACTTGTCCAAAATGAATTGTTACTTGTCCTGTGGGCAAGTAGTCCTAAATTTTACTTGTCCAATTCAATTTTGAACTGGTAGGGGCTAGTCAGACCTTAATGTACAGCCCGCAGGCACTTGTTCCATAAAAAATGTCAGTCCCTCCCCCTCTCTTCTTCCACTGTGGAAGAAGAAAAGGAGGGACTGACATTTTTTTATGAAATAAGGGGCCTGAAACAAGTGCCACAGTGGAAGAAGAGATGGTGGGACTGACATTTTTTTTATGAAACAAGTGCCTGTGGTACAGCCCTTTGTTTGACATGAGCCATATCAGATGTATCCCATCAGGATCCACAAATATTACTTTCCCACACAAAAAATGCATTGTATGCGGATCCCACATACGAGGCACATGTATGGTCCTGTCCACGAGTGCCTGTGGTCTCAAAATGAAGAATTTAACTATCTTTTTACCCCGCTTTTCACAAATATCAACTTTTTAAATTCGGAATTCGCACCTTTTTAACTTCCGAATGAATTTTTATTCGGAATTCTAATTGTTAGACTTCCGAATGTATTCAATTTTATATCAGTATGTACTGATTTGAAATTATGAACAGGAATGAAATTGTAAATAAGTATGCAACACCGATAACGGTACTCGGAACTACGCGGGGAAATTTTCGAAGGGTGGAAACCCATTGGTTCTAACCTTTTTCGTTGGTTATTAGTCGCGCCTAAATTTATCAGTTATACATTCGGAACTTTTGCGGAACTCTTCGCGGATTTACCTTACCAAAATGGAGGACGATTACACGCATTGGCCGGTGCCCAAGTTGAAGATTGAATTATCGCGGCGAAATGCATCTACAGGGGGCAGGAAAGCCGATCTCATTGAAAGGTGATAAAAAAAATTCCCAATGAACCAATAGCTTCTCAGATTTATTCTTTATTACAAGCAAAATCTCCCTCCTAAAAGCGACACAAATGAGCAGAATCATGGCGTGTTTTATCCATTATTCTGGCGAGGTTAAAGGAAGTTAAAGAAATATTGGCAAGAAGTTATGTTATTTGAAATGTTTTATGTATCCATGAACACTCTTCGCTGTAGTCTTTCATAGTTATAGCCGGCTTAGTTCTCCCATTGTCCTGAATCAGTGAATGACAAACCATCTGACATGTATAATTATGTATAAAAACAGTCCAAACTATGATACTTGATATATTGATTAGCCATGTTTATGTAATTTAGAAAACCCAGTGTACATATTGTCATGAGTGATTGTGACAAAGCTGTATAAATTTGTACTTGCAAAGAAAGATAATAGTCACAGTCATGACAGTAAGAATTTGGAGGATAAACTTCACAAAATGCACATCTAAAATTCATAAAAGAAACATTAATGTCTAGATCTGTAAATGAAGATCTAGTCCAGGACTTAAACTGGTCAGACTTATCATAAAATTTCAAAGCAAGGAACAATCAATTCTGTTATTGTGCTGATGATGTAGACAGGATGAGTATCACTTTTTAGCTCATCTGGCTA
>MJUU01072133.1:6935-36333 GCA_002080025.1 Modiolus philippinarum
TTACAGGAAGCAAACATTTGCACTCAGTCGCTGAGAAATACTTCAAGTGCCAACCATTTTGTTCGTATAAGGATATCATTATACTCTTTAAAGCTTTCCAACATGCAAGTAGTAATTCAAAAACTCCACACCCGGTCCAGTGTGGGTATAGAATTTTTACATCAACATACATCAATTTGATATTGAGAGTAAACTAAGAAAGACATTATGCATGGTGTTATTCTGTTCCCCGTTAACAACGATTCCATACACTATGTTTAAAACATTAACATTTATGTTTTTCAAAAAAAGCTGCGAATGGGCAAACAGAAATTCTTTGAAAGATAACATTCTAAAATTAAATGCATTACTATGTCTCCGGTGTTTCAAAACAAATGTGCATGNGTTTTTTTTTTTTTTTTTTTTTTTTTTTTTTTTCCTGAAATTTAATTATTATTATTTTTTTTGTTATATATTTCCATGTGAAAAGACCTAAGACTGTGTTTCCATATGGCCCAACATTTGAAAATGTTGCCCTCTGATTGGCATCTTCAATGAGGTCTGGGTTTATATGTGGTACACTAAGGTACTACAGTTAAATATCCTGATTCTAAGTTATAAAAGGGCGTCGCTATCTCAAACATAGGTCTAAGGGGGAGCCTCCATCTGAAATATGGGTATCTTTGCATTCATTTCACATATCAAGAAATCTACAGTTTTGGTCATATGTATTTTTATCAATGTTGGGCCAAATATACGGATAACGGAATTGCATTGAGCTTTTAAGCAACATTTTGAAAAATGGTTATATAAAAATGGTTATTACTTCCAAATGTTTTGGTTTAATCTGCACTGATGAGACATACGTTATCGAAATGCGCATATGCAGAAAATAGATTTCTAGTAACTTCGGTATTTTGTTATTTATTACCACTGGGCCGTTGCCTCTGCTGGTGGACTGTTAGTCCCCGAGGGTATTCAACAACCCAGTAATCAGTACTTCGGTGCTGACCAGAAAACCGATTATATTGAAACTTGCAATATTTATATTTTACCAAAATTTGTTTAAAACTAAGGAGTATCTCCCTCATGCATAGCTATGTTCTTAGCTGAATTTTGGCTTTTTTTATTTAGATCATATTGATTATTAGTTCTCTATCAGTTTTTCCATGTTTTCGGTTAAAGGACTTCCAAATGTTTTGGTTTAATCTGCACTGATGAGACATAAGTTGTCGAAATGCGCATATGCAGAAAATGAATTACTAGTAACTTCGGCATTTTGTTATTTATTACGACTGGGCCGATGCCTCTGCTAGTGGACTGTTAGTCCCCGAGAGTATTCAACAACCCAGTAGTTAGTACTTCGGTGCTTACCCGAAAACCGATTATATTGAAACTTGCAATATCTAAATTTTACAAAATTTTGTTTTAAACTAAGGAGTATCTCCCTCATGCATAGCTATGTTCTTAGCTGAATTTTGGCTTTTTTTATTTAGATCATATTGGTTATTTGTTCTCTATCAAGTTTTCCATGTTTTCGGTTAATGGACTTCCAAATGTTTTGGTTTAATCTGCATTGATGAGACATATGTTGTCGAATTGCGCATATGCAGAAAATTAATTACTAGTAACTTCGGTATTTTGTTATTTATTACCACTGGGCCGATGCCTCTGCTGGTGGACTGTTAGTCCCCGAGGGTATTCAACAATCCAGTAGTCAGTACTTCGGTGCTGACCCGAAAACCGATTATATTGAAACTTGCAATATCTAAATTTAACAAAGTTGTGTTTAAAACTAAGGAGTATCTCCCTCATGCATAGCTCTTTCCTTAGCTGAAGTTTGGCTTTTTTATTTAGATATTATTGGTTATTTGTTCTCTATCAGTTTTTCCATGTTTTCGGTTAATGGACTTCCAAATGTTTTGGTTTAATCTGCACTGCTGAGACATAAGTTACCGAAATGTGCATATGCAGAAAATAATTTACTAGTAACTTCGGTATTTTGTTATTTATATGAATTCGTATTAACTTAATAGTGAAAGGATGTGGAGTTAATGTAAATTAGACAACGTCTTTATTGATGCATAATTACATCAAACAATGGAACAAAGTTTTTTCATCTAAAAACCAAATACGGCACATTTAGATAGAAAATTTAGCATTAAATTGAACAATTCATGTCAAACTTGAATTGATTGTTCCAAAACCCTTTGAAAAGACCGTCAACATTTCATAAATATTTTCTCGAATTATCCCAAAGACATCAAATTTCACAGCTTTTTATGAGCTTTATTGATAATAAACTTTTTCAGATTTGTACCATCCTTAAATAACTTGTATCTGGCATTGAAAACATTGTCCGACACTTTCAACACTACTGTTAGTTACCCTTAACACTTTGCCCAGATTTATTGGTCAAAAATATCGATTCCTTTCGCGTCTTTGTGCTTTTCTAGGTTCAATATGAAATGTTTAGAGACAAACAATTCCATATAATGACATATTTTATATGTGGTTTCAGATTTTTATAGTATTTTAACGTTTCAATCATTCTCCTTCCAGAAAAGTTAATGAATAACGAGTATAGATATAAATGTCAATAAGAAAAGGTAGACAAAATTAATATTCCCTTATACATCACAACGAAGTTACTGTAAATTTAGTTTCTGCGGACAGATCAGATCAAAATGTTTGTTAAACCATTAATCGAAAGATTATTAAAGATGATGGAGAACAAATAACCCATAGTTTAAAGTGAAAGCCAAAGCCAAAATCAACTAAGCATGAAGTATATTCCGCTGCTTTTTTTTAACATCTTCAAGTAAGAAAATGCAAGCGAGAGAAAAAAACAGTTTTATTTTTTTTTAAATTGCAATAACAACACTTAAGATAAGCACTAAGGTGCTATGGAGTAATAGCAAATGAGACAAAATCTCTACAAATACATGGAAACACAAGCAATGGAACAACGCTTTAATGGTTGTTCTTCATCTTGAAGTCACCATAAGGCATTTAACATTGAGTATGCTAATACTTCATAATATGTCAAGACGTCCCCTAGCACCGGTTTGAGCGGAATTCATTTCTAGATTTTGAGCAACGCTACGTCCATGTTTTTATTCATGCATCCGAGATCGTCAACAAACATAAAATCAAGTGGCAACGTGTTATCATCCATTACCCGACAGAAACACCAATTAAAAATAAACACAACATTTCAACAACCACAGGGCACACATCGTGTCAATAGTAAGAAATCTTGCCATGATTAAATTGTAAGATGTGGCATAATAATTAGTTGGTCAGAACAACAATTAGAGACTACAGAAAACTTATGTCAAAAACTACGCAATATAACCGTCCGCAGAGCTCTGTCCTTAAATAATTTTGATTTCCATACAAATAATGTTTTAAGTTTTCCTAATGTAATGATCTGATCTGCGATGAAGAGACATAAGCTGTCGAAATGCCGTAAGCAAGAGATAGATTAACAGTAGCTTCGGTATGGTATGAAGTTATTGAATAAAATGAATGCAAGATCATTTTAAATTAAATAATAATTTTATCCAGTAAGTCGAAGATCAAGAAAAATTAACGAGGTAGCACACACACACACACACACACACACAACAAAAACGATATTTTTTTTCTTCTTTTTTTTAACTATGAATGACAGGCAAATGTACTTAGACTTAAAAGAACGAAGGATTTCTTAAAAGTGGTTCTTGACCTAATTTTAAATTTTTATAATTTAGAGCTCAACACTAGGCCTTTATCCCATAAGTAGTGCTTCTATTTTATTCCGTTACATCCAAAAAGTCTTTCAGAATATGCATATAATTCAATTCCTACTTCTGCTTACGAAGTGTGTTTCACAGTTCATTCGTTATACGCGATAGCTAATACCAATTATTCTGGCTATTCGTTCGGCAAAGTTATGTCTGCGACCGCCTTATATATCCGAATTTAAAACAAATCTGCTTTAAACAATTATTACAAAGTTTTTCCAACAGAAATTAGTCCCGTGTGGAAAAAATAAATAAACAATGAAAAGATACGGAGTAAAGACACATCAGACAGAGTCTCATCAAATACTTGATGAAACAACGCTTTTATTTATTGCAAGCTTTTTGAACTCATAGTAAGGTTACGACTGCTCCTAGCACGATCTTAAGCAAATTAAACGTTGTAATGTGATTCAAGATTATTTAGTACTCGGGTGAAACTTCTTTCATTATCTACTACCATCCAAACACTACAGCAATAGCAGGGGAGGCTTGGCGTTTTATAATATCAATTTACTTTTTTCTATATGCCTGTACCAAGTGAAGACCATTCATCTACACACTTTATTTTTTTTGTTTTTTTGTTTGTTTTTTTTTTGGTGGTTATGCAACTACTTTTTCTTTTTGCATTATTTATATCGACTTCTGACAAATTGGTCCGGTAATTTTGTGGATACCCTCAGTCAAGATTTTGCTAGCCAATTAAATGGTATCCTAATATCAACATTATCTAAACAGTATATATATATTCAATATATTCTTAAAACTACAGTTCTTTTTATCAAAGTTTTTTTTTTTTTACGAAATTTCTTTTTCCATAGCAGATATCCGGATTTAAATGATTAGAGTAATATTCCCATTTCTCCTGCTTACGCTGGGTATGTTTCGAAATTATTTCTAGTCGCGAGAACTATTCTAATTGTGCAAAGTTATCTCCTTGAGCACATTATTACTTCAAAAAAATTATGTCTTATGCATCATAAAAGTTTTTTTTTATTAATTTTTACCTCATTTAACGTTTCTGTCCGAATCGTGATCTTATCTTTACTAAATAAGGAGATGAGCATTTTTCTCATTGTCAACGACCCTTTATTGCTGTTGAGTGGCTACCGGATACTATGGAAATGAAAATGGATGTAAAGCGTCCCCTAAAACCGGCTTAATCAACCATTTATTTTGAAATACCTGCTCCAAGTCAGCATAAAATCTGTTTAGGTGTAGGTGTTCCCTGTTATCCATTTTGTAGGTGTTTCTTGTTATCCATTTTGTAGGTGTTCCCTGTTATCCATTTTGTAGGTGTTCCCTGTTATCAATTTTGTAGGTGTTCCCTGTTATCCATTTGTAGGTGTTACCTGTTATCCATTTTGTAGGTGTTCCCTGTTATCCATTTTTGACATTTACAACTATTCCAGTTGTTCTGCCTCTAGTCTTTTTGTATTTTAGCTAAGTCAGGGTGTTGTTCAACCCTTGCTACTTTCATCCTTCAGAAATTATTTGGCAGATACCACGACATGATAGATAGATATGAAATGTCGGTTTCACAAATGAGAACAAGCATTTTCAGCTGCATTTTCCGTCTTTCCGGATTTGACAATACCGATTATCACATTACTCTAGATTGACCCACTGACAGTGTGACGGGGGCTGTATACAGAACAGGACAAACTTACCCTTCCGGAGCACCTGTTGTCACTCGGTTTTTAGAGCACTGTTAGTGCTTAAGTTTACAGTTCACACTGTTAGTGCTTTAGTTTTGAGTGTTGTATTTGTGGTGTTCGTGTGTTTTGTCGGTGTGTTGTGTCTGTAGTCTTCTGTCTTATTATGTTATCGTTTTTGTCTTGTGTATACGTATGAACTTTCATTTATGTATTCTTATGCTTTGTTTATTCGCTATTCTTCTGCCGTGCCTTTTTATCTTTTGGTTTTTGTTCTTGATAATATAAATATTTAAATTCGTTATAACCCTCCTTTGTAGAGCTCATATTGTTCGAAATAGGCGACTCTGCTGTCGAAGTATTGTGCAAAACTTTGTTAATGATTTTCAATTTGCATTAAGACTCCTTTCTTTTTTGTTTCATGGTAAGTAAATTATTACTTTCTATTGCAAATATAAAGCATTCGTAATTCATTTCATCCGTATTCTTAATTCATTTCATCCATAGAATGCTATTCTTTTTCCGACACTATATTAAATGCAGTTCAACTAATAGTGTATGGCTCTCTGGGAATTAATAAAATGGTGTTTTTGTACAATTTCTACGAAAGCAAAATAATTGATATGTCATAAATAACTGAAAGAAGCTCAGTTTCATTGCAGATTATATTACATGGAAATTAAAAAGGAAATTGATCTTGGAATATGACAATCCCTCAGGTATTAAATATACATTATATATTTTCTTCTTACTATTTTTATCTCCGTCAAATGGTACTATAACCGGACAACGACTATGAGACGTAAGAAAGTGATAGAATAAAAAAAAATACAAAAATAGATAAATAAAAGTAAATAAAAGTAATCACTGCTGAGAATTATCATTTTAAAAATTTTAACACATAATGAAATAAAATGATATATTTATGCCAAGTTTCTTGTTGCTGTAGTAACTAAATTTGATTTTAATTTCATTGATCGTTACAGAAGGAAAAGTCTTTGAGGGTGTTTTATGCAGTAAAATGTTAAAATTTGAACTGGGAAGTTAGGATTGGGTGTGAACACGAAGGACAATAATTTGACAAGATATATCTGAAGTTCATTGCTAATAAGTTTGGCTCTTTCGTGTTCTATTTGTTTCCCACTACAAACCGAATGGCTGATCAGTTACAAAAACATAGAACACACTAAGATAGATAGTGTAGCATAAAATTGTACAAGTCATCTCAAATTTGAATCGATGATAATTGCATGGTTCCCAACTGCTATGTATAAGCTTTATCTATCATAAACATTTTCAGATTTGCACCATCTCTTAATATTATATTGAATACATTGTCTGACACTTTGTAGACTACTAGTGGTTACCTTAACACTTTTTTTCATCACGTTTCTCCAATTTTTGGGTCTAAATATATGCTCAATTAGCGTCTCTGTACTTTTCTATGTCTAATATGAAATGTTGATAGACACATTATTACATATAATGACATATTTCATATCTAGTTTCAGATTTTTATATTATTTTAACATTTCAATCACTTTTCTTTCAGACAAATTAATGAATAACGAGTACGGTTATAAATGTCAATAAGAAAATATTTAGCTATATTTGATATAACTGATTATTCGGATTTCGTTTGGTTTTATGCATTTTAAACATTTTTTGAAATTATGGATTTCCTTTGTTTGGGTTTTAGTGCTGCTGATGAGGAATTAATTTCCGAAATGGCCATACAGCTCATTAAAATTATTTCAGCTGGAGTTAACATATGTGTTATGGTCTCATGTTCATTTACTCCATATCCTTTCGTAAAATAGACAAAATTCATATCCTCTTACACATCAGAAAGCAATCTGATCTAAAATGAAGGGAGATATTCTATTTTAAAAAAAACTGGAAACAAAAAAAAAAGAAAACACAAGCTCCATACCGATTTTGTATTAACTATTGCACTAACTATTTTTATGAATCTTTTGTAAAAAAAAAATATGGAATGCATTCGTCAACAGGGCTCTATCGTTAGATGCTTTTGGTTTTCATATTGATTTTATCGATTATTTGTACTGTATCAACTAATGCATACAACTTTTTTAAGGTTTTCCTGATGTTACTGAAGAGACATTTAAGCTGTAGAAATGTCGTCAGCAAAAACTAAATTAAAAGTAGTTTCGGTATAAAGCTATTGAATTCACGAATACAAAGTTATATGTTGATCAAAATACTTTCATTAAATAATTTGATGATCCAGAAAAATATACGAGGTAGCACATAACACACACAACAACAAAAAAAAAAGATATTTTTAACGATGAATGAGAAACAAACGTACTTACAATTAGTAGAACGAAACACTTCTTTTTGTCCAGAAACGGATGACAGCGATTGTAAGAACACTTTTTCAAATTAATTTTGTGTTTGTAGACAATCCAGTATCCATAGCTTAAGTGACATAGGTGAAGCATTGCTCGACATCTAGCAATGAATTCCACTCGGATCAGTGCTTGATGCCGTCTTGAGCTGACGATGAGGTATGAGCAAAGCTCATTGTTGAATGCCTCATGGTGACTTCAAGATGAAGAACAACAATAAAAGCATTGTTTTGCCATGTATTTGTAAAGACTCTGTTTCATGTACTTTACTTCATATTTATTCATTGCTTATTCAGAGAAGTGTTTACTGACCTAAATTTTGAATTATTATAATTGTGAGCACGACACCGGGCCTTTGTCTCATAAGTAGCCCTTCTAGTTTCTTCCGTTACACTCAAAAATCATTCACATGATGCGTTTAGTTCAATTTGTACTTCCTACTTCTGCTTACGAAGTTCATGTTTCACAGTTGATTCTTTATACGCGTGAAAAATACCATTTGTTCCGAATTTTTCATTCAGTATAGTCATCAAACACCTTATAAATTGGAAAAAAAATCTTTTAAACAATCAAAG
Source organism: Modiolus philippinarum (assembly GCA_002080025.1). Taxonomy (NCBI): domain Eukaryota; kingdom Metazoa; phylum Mollusca; class Bivalvia; order Mytilida; family Modiolidae; genus Modiolus; species Modiolus philippinarum. Next base: position 15,302 of record MJUU01072133.1, read on the forward strand.
TTCTGTTTGGAAACGCCAGGTTAACAACATATTTCATAAACTTACACACCCTGTTTATTAAAACAAGAATTATGTCTTAAAATAAAAAAATAAATATATCATGGCAAGTGCAGTCAGTTCTATTTTTGACTTAATGTTTTCTATAATTTTTCAGTTTCAACCCTGTCGTGCCACTGTGGCGAAGTGAATTGGCTCGGAAATCCACAAAATCAAAGCATTCATGGGGATTTTTTAGAATAATAATTTCCGTAAAATACTTGTTATATTGATCTAAGCTCAAAATATTTTCATTGAGGTACACATTGTAGTTCGCAATTTTAGCAATAGCAATTATCTTGTAGATAACAATTAAGACCTGTCGTGTATATCTATAGGATATTAAAGTTACAAAAACACTCCAAGGAGAGATACATTAATGGATTTCATCTTCTTCAGCTACTGAATTTTCTATGAAATAAGATCAGTCAAAGATAAACATGTACCTCAAACAAACTGTGAAATTATTCATGCTTGGGTTGACATAAATGTGGATACTAAAAAATTAGAAAGCTTAATTGCATAATCTTAAATGCCATTTATTTTTCCCGTCGAATACATTCTCAAAATATTTGATTTTTCTACACTCTATACCACGTACTTTGATGAAAATGTATTGCATCGTCTACGACCATTCAATTGCTGCCGGACACTACCAGTTTGGCGTGCCATAAAATCGGTTTATCCTCCATTTCAGTTGATATGTGTATACAAATTCAAGGCCATGTTTGCCTCTTGAATTTCGGCCCCTGATAATTCGGTTCATTAATTTTATTATTACCCTTATATAACATTTTGCAGACAACTTAAATGGTATCGTAATTGTAACATTATCTGAACAGTGCCTCACAAAATATCATCCAAACTGCAATTCTTTTTATCCGAATTGATGTGAGTAGACGGAATTTCGTTTTCCCATGAAGATATCTGGATTTTTAAAGCGATTTCATGCAAGAAATTATTTTCTTTTTAAAGAGTACAAAACAGGAATGGATATTGTTTTCTCGTGGTTTTATAGATTTTATAATACCTTTCTTCTCTAACACAACTTGATCTATATTAAGTCTGATTAGTGGAATCAAGTATCAATTTGTCTTCTCCAAGATTCCTGAGTTACAATCAAATGGCGTTATCACAAATATCATAAATACTCACACACACTTCATCGTTAGTAAAATGAAATTCAATAACTGAATACAAATGGATCGTAATCAGAGATATGGCAAACAATGAATACTAAGTATCTCCGTCATTCTATCAATAAAACATTCTATTGCCTGTAGCACAGTGTGGGTACAGTCATACTGTTTTGAACTTAGCCATATCTAACTTTTACTCTTTATATAAGTTTGATATTTTCAATGAAGTTCTATAATACATGAGATGATTGGAATTTATTTTATTTTTCAGCTGCGGTACGTCCAATAAGACATCTTTAGATCAGTGCATAGAATTGATTACTCGTCTAACTAGAAAATGTCAAAAACTGGCTGTCTTTCGGGAATTAAGTTTTAATGACTAATTACAAATTGTTTTAAGCATCCATAGAATAGGTTACAGAAACCTTGATTATGTAAACGAGAGAGTAAGCTCCTGCAAATTACATAACGATTCCGATAAAGGATACAAAGCTTTAGAAAATTACATTGGAATTCAATGGTCGTATTTTATGTATAGTGAAATGTTAAACTGAATAGCTATATTTATTAGTGATCTGATGGATAGATCCAAGTCCAATGTTCCCTAAGGGATAAGTGTACTTTCATTCATTCGATTCCTTTGATATATATTCCATAGCGCTCTGTTTTGGAATGTATTAATTAAAGCCGTAGCACTTAGTGTTATGTTTTACCAAATTTTCATGAGAATCAAGGTTTGCATTTCGTAATGAAATGCTTGTATTACATCAGATGTTAGGCAACATGGATATACATTCCTACGGACAGAAACGAAATACGGAGAGCGCTACGTACCAAGAGGTTAGTGGATCGTTTACCATTATTGTAGAACTTCTGATGGTTATAGTGAATTTCTTACCATTATTTGTAATAATACGGTGGAAGAGATACAGCGAAAGGACTACTACGGATGATATAATTGTCGTACTAAGTATAATATACATACTGTCAGTACTAATACCAACACCACTTGGACATATCAGTTACTTTAAGGATAAATGGTATGGAGGGGATACTTCCTGTGAATTTTACCAAGTAACAACAAACTGGTTCCGCTTGAGTGCATTATTTGTCGTGTCCATATTGTGCATCGACAAAGCCTTAACTCTTCATTTCTACATTGCGCACAATTTTACTGCACGCTATCACGGGAAAACGAAACTTATTTTTGCAATTTTCACCGCTGTCACGATAGCATTAATAGTTTCATGTCTACCAGTGTTAGGGTTTGGACCGTTAAGAAAAGCCCACATCAAATGTGGATCATGGATAAGTGAAGAACCAGACAACCAAAAGGAATTCGCCTTTATAGGAGCTTTGTTAACATCCGGATATGGCAATTTATTGTGTGTTATCATCACTAATATATCCATGGTTTTAAATCTTCGTCAGGTAAAACGTTCCTTATATAGATCAAATAATGGACCTAATCAGAGGGATGAAGTACGGTGGCAGTTAGAGGGCGTTGTCGTTATACACAGTGTAAAAATGGTACTTGCTGTGTCAGTTTTGTTGTATATAACATGGTTCCCTGCATTGGTAAGTATGACAAGATATATTGGATAGCTTTTATCCCGATATTTTTCTTCTTAGGAAACTGACAAAAAATATTTCAAGGGGTATGAGAAGTATTGTACCTACAACCGCTATTTGTTGATATTTGAAAATTAGCGAAAAAATTAAAATAAATCCATAAGTGAGCAAGTAAAATAGTGCAGAAATTTGCTGTTCTGTTGTTGATGCTATAGTTATTAATTAAGAAATAATTCATGGCAGGTATATGGTTATTGGAAATTTAACCATGGGCTGGGCCTTTATATTCGAATTTAACCATGAGCGTTAGCGAGGGGTTAAATTTACGAATATAAAGGCCCAGCCCATGGTTAAATGAGAATAACCATATACCTGCAATGAATTATTTCGATTCTAATATGACAGAAAACGGAATTTTCCATTCTGAAGCGACCTCAGAGGTTTCCATTGCTGTCTGTGTCTATGACGTCACAATACACAATCTGACGTTTTCAAACAGATGCAAGTTCAAAATCCAAATCGAAAGCAAAACAATACGCATTAACGTATCTGAATGGCATGATTAAGTTATAAAATATGCATAACATTTATTTCCTTCACAAACACAAAAACATGTTTTTGTGTCCCTGTTACTCTTATTCCGATACCATTTGCGCATGTGCGAAATATATGGTTATCGAGTATTATACTGGTTGACGATTAACTCTAGCTTATGACACGACATAAATGCATTCCGCCAAAGTATCACGTCCACAGATTATGACATATTTCAGTGACAAAATAGTTATGTGACTTCAAGTTTTAAAATTGATCCTACTTTTAATTAAGATCTACTCGAGAATCTTCTTCGTCTTCGCAGACCTTATTGTATTTCTTCTGATAAATATATGAAGCATAAACGCGAGCTTAATAATACAGTCATCATATACATATTCAACAACATATTTCTAAAAAATATATGATAGTCACCTCTCTTCAAAATATTAAGATGCAGAAAAAAATGTAGTTCAAGGTGGATATTCATGGAAATCATAATGAGATGACTATGAACGCGATATGACTTTTTACCATAAATCAGCAGGACAAAATTTCAGAATAGCTTTACAGGTGCTGACACATGCAATGTTTTCTTGTGAGTTACCTGACGGCTACTACACGTTTCTATCGATATGAACAGTATACGAAACAACGGTAGTTGGTAGTAGAAGGTCGAAGAAATAATTCATGCAATGCCCAGTAATAAGTATTGAAAGGGTATGGAGTAAATGCACATTAGACAAAGTCTCTACAAACACATGGTAAAACCAAGCAATGGCACAACATATAACTGTAATAGGTCTACAAATTTACCAGTGGTTTCCACCTGATTTTTTTATGGACTTTGGATCATGACCACTGTGTTCCGTAATTTTGTTATCATCCAGATTTGTTCTTCATTTAGAAGTTATCATGACCCTTGAACCCTGATATATTTGTACCGCATTGTATGTTCAAAACGCCTGCTAACACTAGTTCTTAAATGGGAATAATAAGAAAAGTACCGAACAGAGTTGTCAAGACCCGAATGCTAAAATTAACTGCTTTGTCAACAGCACCCGTCACACGGTCAGTGGGGAATATATGTTTTTGAAAGGTCTGTTAGGGAGCTGATTGGTTAATGTCATTTGCTAACCATGGTAGGTGTTACTTCTCTAACCCCAAAACAGTACCAAGTTTAACGTGTTGATGTTGTGACAAAATTTTTATGATGAATTTTTTTCAGATTCTGATGATCTTTTCATTTCTTAAGAAACCCCATCTGATTGGCACAAGTTGTAGGAAAAGTCTATTCACAAAATTTGAGGACTTCTTGTATACTGAGTCCTGAGAAGATTTTCGTAGACCGAAGAGATGAATCTGCTATTGTTCTTCCCTTTCATTGCATTTTATATAGTTAAGGTACCAAGTACAAGGAGGGAAGATTTTCATCGTGGTTTTTAAGCTATTCAAAATGAGAGTTTGATTGGTATTTATTCTAAAATTTTGTGTTTTGTCGAGATGTCCGTCTCCAGCTTACTAGTCAGGTTTGTCTGAGATGAAAACTTTACCTTGCATTTAAAAGAAACTTTCTATTTTTATCTAAATCCAATACTCCTGATAAGACTGTGAGGCTTTATTCTATGTATAATACTCGTTTTTTTTGTTCTTGGTGCTGGATTTGACTAATTCGATATTTTTGGAAATAGGTACTTCTCCATTTTTATTGCTGGATAAAAGCATTCTATGTTATTTAATTCTAATGCTGCTAGTGAGAGGATACTCATTGAAACACGTGTAACGAAACATGAAAAAAAACTGTTTACTCTGCACTTCCGGAATGTTTGTTTTCCAAAATAAAAAAAAATTATACACTTATAATCAACTAGAATCATTCATTTGTAGCCATTCTGTATCTCACATTAATTAAAGAAGACAATTTCCTTTCCCTTGGTGTATACGTCATTGAAACAATGAGGCTACTATTATATATCTGGATTAATTTGACACGAATTAATTTTACAATCGAATTTTGATCGGCAGAATGACCAGTGACAAATGTACATCCTGGATTCGGTCTTCCAAATATTTTGATTTGATCTGCACTGAAGAGACATAATTCGTCAAAATGGTCTTTATCAGAAACTAAATTCGGTATTTTGTTACAATGAATGAACTTATATTCAAGGGTATACGCTTTGCCAAACAAAACTTTTGAAACGACCAATTCGGCTTTTTGTACTGTATCAGCTCTCCTATTTTGTGAAAAAGACACATTTCAGTGGAATTTATCAATATGCATGTACAGAAAATTGTATACCTCTGGTATTTATCAGTATTTTCAAAATGCAATCGATTATTACAAACATGTAGGGGATAATTGACTACAACCAAAACAAAGAAAACAAAAACCTTAAATAAGACAATGCATTTATTTTTATCTATCTTTACAGCTGCTGATGACTTTACAAAAACTAGGACTAACAGTTAGTGATATATCCGTCCTGTACGCCTTACTGAGTACTTCACTGTCTGGTTTGCTTAACCCTATACTGTACGGTCTGTTTGATACGTCATATAGACGAGGGTATAAAAATTTATTCCAAGGTTTGAGGCGCAGATGTTGTTGCTGCATACAAAGACACGAATCTATTCCAGGTAAGTGGATTAAAAGTAATCACCAATATTTATTCTTAAAACACTCGTTTTATTGGATATGTGAGTATAGATAAATTATAGATTTGCAAATTCAAAGTTTTATAACAAGGAGGAGATGACGGTTATAAGCTGAACGTACGTTGTTCTTACATTAGCTACAAATCAAAAAATATATCTTAAACCACGATTACATCCTTGTGCAATTTATATGAAATGAATTATGTCAACGCTTCACACTTACATATATGGATTACAGTTAATACCCACCCCCCCGCAAAAAAAATCATGGTCATTTTTTCCGTTTTTAATTTTATTTTCGCAGTATCAGCATTACAAGCAGCCATTTATATTCGTACTGTGCTTGTACGTATTTTGTTCTCATCATCTCTGAAAACGAACGTTTTGACTGAATTTCATGTTCCTTCATACGTGATGCTGCAAACCAGCGATTTATGTAATTTGAAAATCATTTAATCTATTCACTATGTAAATCCAACATGATAAGTAACATTAAAGAAACATTATAACTGTATTTGAGCAACGGTTATCTGCAAAATTGTATTGTAATCAGTTTCATATAAATTAGAATGTTACAGAAGTTATGATGCTTGTAATATGTATCTCAAATATGTTTTTGTTATTATATGCAGCAAAAAAGGCCAGTAATATTATAATTTTCTGGCAAACTTCATAATGCATACCGCTTCATAAACTAAATGATGATAAGTTTTCCTCTAAATCTCAACTCCACCTTATTTATTTTTGTTTTTTTTCTAATGTGTGTGTGTGTGTGTGTATGTGTGTTGATGTATGTTTGTTTGTTTTTGGTTTATTGTTTTTTTTTTCCTTTATAACTTCGGAGGGCAAGGGTATTTTGGACAAAGCTTGCTGAGCAAACCAAGCAATCCTTCCGATTAACGGGTTAGACTACTGCTGCTTACCAATTTTGCAAGATATTGCATTTTAAAGTTCTTAACCTAAATTTCATTTGTTCAAGTGCCATTCTAAAACTGGTTTTGCATTATTGTATCCTTTCAAGTACAATACAAGCATTGAAAGAGTTGTCTCATATCCTGTCGATTCTTAACAGCAATGGCTGCGAAAGCTTTTCATGGGTGTAAAAAATAGAAACATACAAAAGGAAGAGTGTGCTTACTAAAGATAACTTTGTACGTAACTTAGTAACATGGACTTCAATTGCATATGGTAAACAGCAATGTACACAGTAGACGGAACATTTTTAATATCATATTTCTTATATTTTTTATACATAAAATATATATTTTGATATTTTAAATATCTCCAATAAGATATTTTGATTTGATATGCACTGAGGAGACATAAGTTGTCGAAGTGGCCAGATTCGAAACAAAATTTTCAGTAGCTTCGGTATCTTGTTTTTAAACACATAATCAATAAATCGGTCTTTAAAAAGGTAAAACACTTGAATGGGAATAATTCGATTTGACAGGTTCGATTCCCTCTCGCCACCATTTCCACAGCATCAAAAGACCTTAATTTTTACTCGTTTATTCTACAGTTGAGGAACCAAGTACATTTGTGATGACAGTTCATGAAAGGAAGAAATGATAAAAAGAATTCAATGAAAAAAAAGCAAACACAAACAAAATCAATAAGTATCGACATTAAGAAACGAAAGTACATGCATTTACCTGTGACATGATAACACTAGTGTTATAATCACTAAAATAGTCTGAAAAGAGAATTACTTAAACTACTGCTTGTGGTTGAAAAAAAATGGTAGGTATATGGCTGAGTTCGAAAGCATTGGAATCTTACCCCATTATTTTGTCTTACACATTCAATGGTGTATGATTAATTTCTCACTAAAATCCGCAGAAATATCGTCTTCATCAGATGTATGTACCTTTTTTGCAACGTCATGTAAAATTAAAGCTCGAATGTAGCCTGTTTTATATGATTCTTATCTCGCATGATGGATCGAGAAATTCTAAGAAGCGCCCTGTCCAAGAAGTGAATTATTTATTAAATGCCAATGTACACGAAAAGGGTTTGACTAAATGCGATACATACAAATTTAATTCGAACAACGACGCATCAAATTAATTACAAAGCAGTTTAGAGTAATCTGGTCAGTACTAAAAAATCAGCAGCCCTTTTAACAAATCTTACGCTAAAAATAAGTCGTAAGTCTTTAACATTCATGTTGACTTACGAGTAAAATTTATCGTAAGATTTTTTGTGAAAAGGGCTCACTATCATGAGAGTGCGAATGGGAAAAACGGTTGACTTGCATTCTCAGTAACGTTTACTTACATTCTAAATTTTTTGTCGTCTGATATATCTGGATTTTTCTCAATTAAAACGATATTTTTTTACATAATTCAAGATATAATTGTTGCATCTCATTTTCTTAATACTTCTTGTTAAACGTACGTTCTGTATCTTAGTTTTTTCTTTTCAACACACATATTAAAATCGACAAATTGGGCGTCTTCGGGTCAGTTATTTGACTTAAACACCATTTTAAGAACAACAACACCATCAACAGTTTAAAATCTTGTATATAATAGACTTAAAAGCATTTCGTGCAGTTTAAGTCATTTTGCACAAATTAAATCCAACGGATAAAAGATATATACTGAAACAAACGAATGTGGTCAAGAACTTCATCGTTATAGTTAACTCGTGTACTCAGATATCTGAAAGCGAAATTTTCTTGCATATGTGCGACAGTTTTATTGTGTATCACTACTGTATTTTTTTCTATGATGTAAGTTCCAAGATTTCATTTTGACTCTACTATTCTGTCAAATTATATTGAGAACTTTGCAAAAGTTTTTTAAATATTAACTCACTCCAATACAATGATTGCAAATCTTGTGCCACCATTTTTGAGAATGACCAAGAAGTTTGAATAAATCGCAAAGAGCTGAAAAAAAATCATATTTTTAACTCTATATCTTATGATTTAACACAGCAGCAATTAAAAAGAAAAATGGGAATTTCAAAATCCAATTGAAAATACAGTTTCGTATGGTATTTCACTACATTTGTATTTCTCATGGGACTTATATTTTTATAGGACTTTTACTACTGCCATGGGATTTCTTTAACTTCAATGGGATTTTTTTCCCATGGCAATACTAGTAATTCAAACTCCCATCCATTGGAAATAGTGAAAAAAGAGTAAAATCTCATGGAAAAATGCATTTTCTAATAGGATTATCAAATGTTTAAATTGCAGTAGTGCAAAAGTTTGAAAAGTGATCAATTTTTGCTTTTCTATTTAGATCCTTTTGGTTATTTGTTCTCTTTCAGCTTTTACACACTTTCGGTTCAAGGACTTCCAAATAATTTGGTTTGATCTGCACTGATGAGACATAGGTGCGCATATGCAGAAAAAAAAATTAACAGTAACTTCGGTAATTCGTTATCAACTAACTAATTTGAATTTCGCAAGTCTCAAGAATTTTTTCAAATAATTAAAGTGAAAGTCCGCAAAATTATGGAAAAGTGAATATTAATTCCTTATATAGTTCTGACACACATGACATATTTTGTTTTTTGTATTTTTAATTCATTGTTGCAAAAAAAAACGTATTTTATTCACAAAATGTCTAGTAATGGAGGGTCACGTGACATTGTATAGAGGGCGCCCTGTGTACTTACATCAAGTTATAACCAACGAGTACCGCTATGAGGCGTATGTCAACAACGATCACTAACGGTATGACAAAAGTTCATTATTGCATTTTCAAAAAAATAGCCGATTGACTCATGACTTGCATATATTTTTGCTTCTTTTACGTAAAAGATTCTTAACATTCTTTTAAATCTATGTTGTTTTCAGTTTCTATATCACGCAATGATAACGGGCTAGACAGTACCGTGAGTATTTTTATAAACATTTTACGCGCCTGTCTACTGTGACAATAATTGTAAAAACGGTAGCTGTCAAAACTGGTTACACAAGATTTGCAATAACTGGAATTGTAAATTTAAATTGCAATTAGTTTATTATTGAATACCTTTTGAATACCAGACTCGCTTTTCCTTATGTGACTGACATGTTATGTGACTTTACTTTGAGAGTGTAAACATTTTTTATGTATTCAAAATAATTGTAACTTCTTTGTATTTTTTAAGTTGCAGAAATTCGCGGTAATAGAGAAATCTGAAAATGAAGAATAAAATTGTTTCATTTGTAAAGCGTAGAACTGCATTGCAAAAATTGGGAATCGTTTAATATTACGCTTTTGTTTTCCATATTTAAAGCGCTGTTACTTTCATTGATATCATTTTCATTTGTTTTGTGAAACCCAAGTAAATTATGCTTATTTTTGGGAGTACAATAATCAACTATAGCATAAATCAGAGTCAACTTTACCCCACTATACAATAAACTATAGCATATAAATTTACATTTTTAAGCATCAATCGTTCAGTAAGCTCTTTGTTTGCACAATATTGAGCATTTATTTACATTATTGTACCCTTTTCACAAATCGAATATTAAAGTAGCCGTTTGGTGGTGATTAGCAAACGAAATATGAAATTTTATGTCCGATCGCTATATTATTAAAATTCATCATAGTAAACTATCGCTCCTCTTGAGTTTTCATGCAAGAAAACTGTAGCCCTCGTGCAAGTAAACTTTCGCTCTCAAGACAGAACCCTATCGCATTTACTGGAATTTTCAGCTGTAACGATATGATGCGGCTTGACAACGATGTACCTAGGTTGCTAATTTTGTAAAAAGAACAGATGCTTAAATAATGAAATTATTACATAAAATCATAAGTAGGTTAAATGCCTTTAAAATATGTCAAATTTTAAACTGTTCTAATAAAAAGTTATTTTGTAATCATAACAATGCTCATGACTTATATATTTCAACGTCAAATACTAATTTCTGTTAGGGAAAATTGTATTTTTAACCTAAATGCCACATTTTTCGTCTAACTGATTGTTTATTTACTCATAATACATCTGGAACACACAAGTCAATTTCGCAGGGAATGCAAGTCTTTCGCACTTTCATGATAGTGGGGCTGCAGGAATTGAATCATGGAATTAAACCAAATTACAACACAAGTTGCTTAAGATATGGATGTTACGACCAAGTGATTTGAAACTATGCATTTGTATTAATTATAACTTCTTACTTTTCAGCTGTGTCAATGAGTAATGGGATGTCAAGGTCCCGATCAGATTCCACAAGTCTCTCAAGAAATGCTGAACAAAATGTTCCGAGATCTTTGTCACGTATCAGTGAAGAAACATCTGGGCTTCAGAACGATGCATTTAGTGACATGTATCCACTGACAGTTGAAAGCAACTTTCCAAAGAGATCTGTTAGTGTATCCGGCATTATTCGAACATTTAGTAGGGAACTTAATACACGAAATGCAGATGAAGGTACAGCTCTGCTTGATTCGTCGCCGTTTGGGAATCCTAAAACACTTGAAGAAAATAGATCCTCTTCGTCCTCCCTGGCTTCTTCTGATATTGATACGTATGATGAAAATGAATCTGGTTCTGACGATGATTATGAAGATGAAGATGACGAGTTTGAAGCAGAGAGCACATTTTAAATTCATAATGTAACAACATGTCATATTTATTGTATATATGGTTTAAAAATCAAAACAAAATATTTTAATACTGTTTATTTCAAGAGGAATAACAATAAACAAACTTAAATTCCAAATTCTAATACATCAGCAAACCAATACCGAAACACAAATAAGGAAACGGGAAATTCCTAAAATCAAAAATAAAAAAAACCAAGGGAATTTATATCCAATACAAATTGAGACAACAAAAAGACAAAACAAATAAACAAAAATGAACAAGAACGCACAAAACTAAAGCACTAAAGCAGTGTGAATCCCTACAAAAACTTGATGTATCATCAGGTACTCCGGAAGGATAAGCATAATCTACTTCACACCTGGCACCCGCCCCACTGTCAGTGAATAGTGCGGTTTTGTCACAGTCAGTGTTTCTCAGTGATTGATCAAAATATTACGTGTATCCCTTTCAAACTCATCTTTGTCTAATATCTACAGTATGCTGACCTAAGAAAAATTCTTCACCACTGATTCACATGTAGAATACCTTACATTATGTTATGGCTGAACAAAATAATGGAAGCATACAAACTCTCCACGATACCAAAAGAGGGAAAACTGACCAATCACAAAACAGTATTGTTTTCTTTTTAATATAAGTTTAAGTGAAGAGAACAGAACAACAACCTGCCTTGTATGGACTGTGTATGAAGTCTCATAAATGCCCTTAAAAACGATATATACTAATGGAAAAAAAAACTGTGCACTGATTCAAAATGCCATAAAATTTTAAAAAGAATATCATGTTAAACCTAAGCCTGTGAAGTTAAAACTTAAAGGAATCTTCTGTACAACGAAATGACCACTAAAAATTTTATCGCTGACATGACGTTCGATTTACCAATCACAACCCTTGTTGCCAAAAATTGAATTCACAAAATCAGGAGTCAGTATGACAAGCAGTTTTATCCATGTGTTTGGGGATTCATTGACAAATGAATGATGTTAACGTTCAGAGAGACAACCGAGACGTCTTTTCAAAGATTGCAGGCAACCCTAAACCCACTTCCGGTAAAGCAACAGAGTCTGTTTTCTCGTGCATTATCCCTACCCCGCTCACCGAAAAAGTCTAACCTGCATGCTTCCCGCTAACTTCAAAGCCGACCCGCGAACCGCACTGAGACACACAACAGTTCCCCATGTGAATATGGCGAGCTTTTAATTGGGTAATAACACAACCTCTGGGCTTCGGGCTCCAATCTTTTTAAACATGGGGCTCAGGGCTCTAAAACTAGGGACCCAACACAAGAACTTCGAGCTCCACTCACTGGACTACAGGCTGCACTCACCGGGCTCCGGGCTCCAACACATGGACACTTGGCTCCACTTAATAGACTCCGGGCTGCACTCACCAGGCTCCAACACAAGGACACCGGGCTCCATATACTTTGAACTCCGAGTTCTCAGCGGTTTGTGGAGCTCAGTGCGTGATATTATCCCATTTTAGGGTAATATTCGAAATTTCGCTCTTGACAAAGAAGAAGTAGCGTAGTTTTCATTTTCATAAGGTACAGTTTTTTATTTTTATTTATTTATTTATTTTTTTTATTTATTTATTTTTTTTTTATATAAGTCCATAACCTTTCGGAACATGTATACGGTGCCAGAAATCTCCATAGACTTTCAATGGGAAACGTCATGATTGACCTTGAAGGCCCCGATCACGTGGTATTTTTGTTCTATCTGGCTTTGAGCGCCCTGTCCATTTATAGTATAAACACAGCTAATACGTCCTCCATACATGGAATTCACCGGGTTTGGGATGTAGGTCGTCCCAAATAAGCAAAAAAAAATGAAATAAATAAATAAATAAATAAATAAATAAATNAAATAAAATAAAAAATACACCGTAAATCCGCAAATTTTCTGTTTTCAGAGACTCGCCCTGCTAGCCTAAAAACGGAAAAAGGGGTGGGGTGGGAAGGGGGGTGGGGGTGGTCATGCCCTCAAATGTTGTTGAAGCTCTCTATAGTGACATGATTCACGCCACAAAAAAACAAAAAATAGCCCGATGTAGGGGTTTAAGTTGTTGCGATTTTATGTGTTACCACTGGGAAATATCACACATCCCGAGAAGTAGATAAACAAGCCAAGGAGAAGAGTACTGAGCCTAAGGAAGTCTTTTAAAACCAAAGCAGCTAAACCAAAGAAAGTAATTATGCCCAAAAGGACAGCAACATAGACAGAGAAAAAGAAATCCACTGTGTCAAAGGCAAAGAAACCAACCTCCAAAAAACCAGCAGACAAGAAAACCTACAACAAAGCCAGTCGGAAGGGACGCTGAATCTCATAAAAAGACAAAAACTACAACAGAAAAGAAAGTCAAGACACCAAAGAAGAAGTGAAGTCAGAAGCTATATATGCAAGCTAAAGCCCTTTTAAGGGCTACCAAACGTCTCGAAAAGATGTCAAGTTGTGTATTTGCAATTTTCAAAGTCAAAAAAAGCTTATCCATATTTCCTCTTTCTTACTTATTTTCTTTTTTCCCTTTTTTATTTATTTATTTATTTATTTATTTATTTATTTATTTATTTCATTTTTTTTTTTTGCAATCAGTCCTCCATTTTAAAATTTCATTCTTTGTTGAGTCCCCTTCTCGAAATTCCGTCATTTTTTCTCAATATTCTCCAGTTCCCGGACGGGAAATATTTTACAAACACTATTGAAAAGAAACCTTTTCCCGGTGCTCGACCTAAATTTTAAGCGGTTCCCGACATCAGTCGGTTCAATCGATGCAAATTTCTGCCTTTTTAGTGCTCTAAATCTGCATTTGATGAAAATTCAAGAGAAAAATTCTGCACATTGCATTCGTGGTGTTCAATTTGTCAGAAAAACTGCTTTAAACTGGTTTTGAGCCCTATTTGATCCTATGTTTTGCAAGGTCAAATGTTGACCTTGTTTCAAGACAAATACTCAGGTTCTTTTTTGCTGATCCCTTGTTCCGGATGCGGGTTTGAAAACAATTTAAGTTGTGTGGTCCCCTATTGGGCCATCATTCTTGAAGTAATCTATGATGCCTGAAACCTAGTGCGCATGTCAGGAAGCCGGCTATTGGGGTGTTCACTTTATGTGTTTATGACCGGAAATCTGATTTTAAATGGTTCCAAAAGTGATGAAGTTGTTGAAAATGTGTTCATTAGTACTGTTTCCTGTCGAACTGCGACAGCAAACGTTTGCTTGCGTCATTTTTCCATGTTCGGGAACCAACGCTCGAAATGTGCCAATTCGGACCTTTTTTCAACACTCTTGTTAGTCAGTCAAGATGTTCTTTATGGGGGAAAGATGCTTTCTGATTTGTTAAAGGTCAGAACAATCCGTTTACGGTGAAACAAAATGTCGGAAGCATTTGACTTTGAGACGTAGGAAAGAAGTGCGAAAATACTGAGATACGAATACGAGCGCCCGAAAAAAAAAATCAATAAAAATCCAGAAACAAAATTCAATGTTGATGTCAATGTGTTCAGAAATGACTATATAAAAATATTGTAACAATATTCAGTGAAATTCAAGACATATTGCGTTTTTACCATTTCACAGTTTCTTTTTTCCGTTAATATACATTTATACATAATTGTTGGGTCTGTCAAATGTACAAAAAACTTTCTTATCTCCTAACTAATTACTTACTGTTTAAAGATGGCCTAAGATATATAGTGATAACGTTTACTATTATTCAACAATGGTGGATGAGATGTGGATTCTCAGAAACTAAAATGACTTATTAGAATATCTATCTTCAAGACTAGTGGAATCAACCACTGCAAACGTGTCAAAACAATTTATTTACCTAAACTCTATATTATTCTCCCAAATGCTAAAGTCAGTACGCCGCCGGGATTTTAAACATCAGTCTTTTTTTTTTTTTGCTTCGGTATTTGTTTGCCGATGGATTTCAAATTGCGAAGCACATATAGTCATGGAGATGCTGCCCTTAGTAGTTTAAACTTATGTCTCTCTCCAAGAGTTAATGCATTAAATGACAAAATAAATAGACTTAAAAGTGACTGTTAGTTCCATATGGGTGCTCAGGGATTCTTAAAAAAAACGAAAACAAAAACAAAAAAAAACAAAAAACAGCGCGCTAAGATCTTTATATGCTAAACATTTCTGAAATCTATCCCTACTTTTTAATCTTTTATATTTTGACATGTGTATATATTTTTTNTTATTTTTTGATATTTCAGAGATATATACTTAAGCTATCTGTTACGCTGAAAAAATCTACATGTCACCGTTCGATTAAGAAAGTTATTTGATATAGTTTACGTAATAGACAATATTTACAGGTAAAGGGAGCTAATTGGCGGGAAAGTGTATGTCAATCTATTCTGACGTCACAAGGAATAGGCCAATACAGGATTATTCCGGCTTGAAAATCAAGTCAATTCCGCATCCGATTCGTGTTACACAAATGCGCCAATCGAATGCGCCGTGTACCATTAGTGTCGATCTACCTTAAATGACAAAATAAATAGACTTAAAAGTGACTGTTAGTTCCATATGGGTGCTCAGGGATTCTTAAAAAAAAACAAAAACAAAAAAAAAAACAAAAAACAGCGCGCTAAGATCTTTATATGCTAAACATTTCTGAAATCTATCCCTACTTTTTAATCTTTTATATTTTGACATGTGTATATATTTTTGGTTTTACCTTTTATCGCAGTTCGACAAGAATTTTAACTCGTTTGTTTATTTCTGAAATATAAACTTTACCTCTTTCTCATGTATGTTTTAACGTAAATAAATGCAAAAAATGCCGAAGTTGCATAAAAACAGTAAATTTCGTTATGCTGTACACGTGTTTCAAGAGGTAACCTCTCATCAGCAGCAAATAATATGGAAACCATAATCCAAAAGTTGTAATAAAAGAAGTACTCATTACCAAATAAATCGAAATAGGAAGCCAAATCCAGTACCAAGGACATCTACCGAGTGCCATACACGGAATGAAGCCTCGGTATTTTTAAAGGGGTAGAATTTTGATAAAAGCAGTAAATTTCTATAACACGCAGGGTAAAATTTTCATGTCAGACAAGTCTGACTATCGGGCTTGTGAATACCCTCGGGGACCTCTGGTCCACCAGCAGTGGCATCGGCGCAATGGCTAAAAATAAATACAAAAAATACCGAAGTTGCATAAAAAACAGTACATTTCGTGATGCTGTATTAGGCGAAATACTGGATTTTTTTTTCGGAACAGGACAAAAACTCCTATTTTGTCGGTCGGATTTTCTTTTTAATTGTGGCGTAGGAGATATTATAATGCTAATCATGTTCTTCCTCCGCTTTTATTTTTGTATTAAAGTTATTTTCCAAAATATGCTATTTGCCCCCATTGTTCTAGCTTTGGCCATGGCGGTCACATTTATCTCAGATCAATATTAAACGAGGTTCTTTGTAGACAACATACCATACATTGTTCTCATGAAGTATTTAAATGAGATTTGCAGTTTCAGAAGATAATTTTTAATGTTAACGACGGACGAAAACTGAACATATAATGATAAAAATAGCTCACATGGTCATCTAAAAATTTCTCATTAACATCAGTCCAATAAAACACTATATATCTCCTCTCCTAAACAACACAAAAAAAATCGGCTAAAAAACTAAATACATGCATATGCAATAAGCATTCTTTCCGATAGAAATAGTGGCATTAAGAAAATAGCTCTAACTATTGCTTATTGTTCGACCTTTTTTATGAGTTCACATTCCCTATTTTTTTGCTTAGCTTTAGCACCCCTGCATTGTACAAACATACATTTTCATCAAGTAGATCAAGCAAAGTGAGAACTGCAATATAATTCTGAAGTATTACACTGTCATGCAAAAAACCGAAGATACAAGGCGAAGAGGAAATTCAAAACGGAAATGTAAATCCTATGGCAAGGTATGTGAGAACCGAACCGTCAGTCTAAAAAGAATTCATTAAGGATTACGGCAACATGGAAGAAACAAAGAATGAACAAGAGTACAGCGAGAAATGAAAATGAAGAAACACACACATATATACAAAGATGAACAATACGATCAGACTTGGAGTCAATTACTTTCAAAAGTAATTAATGACATTCAATTACAATTACAAAATCTTCAATTAAATTACAAATTACATTTGCCTTTTTTGCGCAATATAATTAGATATAATGACAGAGCAGTGCATACTCTATGTCGATACGTAGTTATAATGTACAATGGGAGCTAATTCAAAAAATTGCACTCTGAAAATGATAAAAATTTCTTCGATACATTTTATCACAGGTTTTTTAATGTACGCGTAATATGCGAGTTATATTTTTTTCCTGTTATTTAACAACACTTTAAAATATTTTCTCTGACTACTGTAATTATTGTGTTAATGCGTATATCAAAAATAATTGTGACTTCTTGCAGGAATACCATGTTCAAAGTTTACAATTTTAAAAGAAAAATTGTTTCCTCGTTCGTGAATAACAGGAGACTCCATTTTCATACTGATGATAAGACCTAATCACAAGATGTATCTTTGACTGTAATAAATTTCAAGGAGCCATCGACTTGGGGTCACCATTTTTATGCAAATGGTCGTAATTTCCGTTTAGCCATTGTTCAGTTCATTATGTTATTTTGCACAATTTTAAAATGTCTGACAGAGGTTGTTCCAAATCCATTATATAGCAGGCTTGCATTTACTCCATATCCCTTCATTGTTAATTTTAGACTGGAGTTTGTCTCTCCTGCAGTGTGGAGTCCGTAAAAAGATTCCCCGTGAGAGAGATGTATGCTCTATATACATTTCTTTTATGGTGTACTTGTTCTTGAGAGAATCTCTCATATGGATACGCTATCCCACTTTCATATTTTGGCCTTTTTTAATTTTTGTAATCTGAAATTGTTATTCTGACCAGCTGTTTATTGTGCCCACATCTCATGATTTTATTATGCCAAGTTTTCTTACAATTGGCTCAATGAGTGCCCCGTGGTTGTTTGAATGTTGTGATCGTCTTTTCTCGTCTTTTTGTCGGGCAGTGGATGACGGCGATTGTAAGAATACTTTGCCAGTGAAGTTTATGTTTGTTGACGATCCCGTATCCATGGATCATTAGGTTAAAAAGGATGGATGCAGCGTTGCCCGACAATTAGCAATGAATTCCGCTCAAACCGGTGCTAGGGGCCGTCTTGAATTTGCTATGAGGTATGAGTAAAGCTCATTGTTGAAGGCCTCATGGTGACTTCAAGATGAAGAACAACAATAAAAGCGTTGTTTCATTGCTTATTATATACCATGTATTTGTAGAGACTTTGTCTCATTTGCATTTACTCCATATCCCTTCATTGTTAATTTTTGAATTCAGTTCCTTGCAATGAAAGGAAACCGGCATTTTTCCATGAAAATAATGACGTGCTTCTGTTTGTTGTTATGAAGTTCGATGTGTGATGTTGGAGTGACCCTAAGAGAACCAGTTGTATCACATGTCCCTTTGTTCTGGAAAAAAGATAAGTTCATGGTCCATACTTCGTTATATGACAGAAAGCGAGTGTACGCGATTTTCTTCATGGAGGATATCAATACTTCTCAGAAAAACAGTGAATGTAAATTACCTGTTTCCCGCTGGTGGTAATTTAGAAATGATTGCCGACAGAATTTGGATAGGAACTTTTCAAAGATTGTTGGTTTTTCATTGAGATCAATCTATATTTCCTGCCATTTGCCAACTTGGATAACATACTGAAATACGGACACACTTTTGTGAAGATGTGAAGGGCTTTGAATATTACTAAATGTTTCAAATGTTACACTATGTTCTCTGCATGAAGCCATTTTGAGGTGCGGACCTTGCAACATTTTTGAAACGGGCCATCTAATGATCTTTTATTTCAACTGGCCAAGTGATTTTTACGACTACGACTTTTCAACGCACTCTTTTATTTGTGCATGGAGTGAGTAGTGCTTACCTTTTTTATTTTTTGGTCCCAACTGTGATTCAAGATTCTATTTTTACTTAATATTGAGATGATCATTTTTGTTTGATGTCTACAACTTTTCAATGAATTGCCAACGGACACAACCGCAATGAAAGGGGAAGATTCGTGCACCAAAAAAAAAAAAAAAAAAAAAAAAAAAAAAAAAAAAAAAAAAAAAACAGTTTCTGTTCGATGATTTTGTTATGTCGTATTTAGAAAAGTTGTATCAAATTAAACAAAACGAAGTTTGTTTGGAATACCGGGTCATGGATTAAAAGTAACGTACAAATGTACATTTTCAAAAATAAAAAAAAACGAAAATCCAATTTAAAAAATGTGCCAAAACCTTGCTACCTTTGTCAATTTTTTACTCGAAATATGGAGTTACACTTTCAAAAAAGACGGGCGTTTGCGTACCGGGTAGTTATTTTTTATTCACTCAATACACTAAATTACAAAAAAAAACTGAAAATGGAATATCTAAATAGAAACTTTTTAATCAATTTAAATACATGCAATCATAAATTTATAGGCCTTATATTTCGATAAGTGCACACCTGTCATTGTTTGTTACATTTATCTATTAAAATTTAGCCAACACATGTATGTACTACATACAAGGAAATAAATGTACATTAATTAGGAAAAGATATGTAGTAAATGCACACGAAACAAAGTCTCTTCAAATTCATTGAAAAACCGAGCAATGGAACAAACGCTTTTATTGTTGTTCTCCACCTTGAAGTCACCATTATGCCTTCAACAATGAGCGTAATTAACCTTACTCTCACATCCAAACTTTTACAACATGGTTACATATTTCATATAGGATTAAACACCGTTTTAAAGGAATTTATTGGAGTATAAACGGGACCAATTCACTCACAAACAAATAAAAGTCCGAAGGACTTTTATGATATGTTTGTGAATGACTTGGTCCCGTTTATACTCCCATAAATTCCTTTCAGACGGTGTTTAATCCTTATAATTCTTTTAATTTGATGATAAGTAATTAAATTATTACTTTTAGAATGCCAATCGCACATTTTTGTTCTATTTGATTCACTCGGCGTATGAATTTATAAGGTGAACTTAAATGTAGTCCAGTCAACGTCGTCTATCGAAAAATAAACGACCTCAGAAATTGCAACCGGAGGTAAATTCAACCAATCATATCAGCGTATTTCCTATTATGCAAATCATATAAGAATTATTAAATTATAAAATACTTTTAAGAAGTTTTACAGAAGATATGAACATTTAATATCTAAATATGACGTGACTCGCAAACAGCTAATTGCAAAGGGCATTACTCATCCTCGATTTTATGGAAATGCTGTTAAAAATGTCAGACACTGATAAATAATCCAGAAAAACTTGGACGTAACTTACATTCTTTACGTAATAGTGGATATAGACGAGATATTCTGAATAAATCCATCAAATTGGCTTTGGATTCCAGTGACCTGAAGACTTTACATATATACCGGCCTCTCACTGATACGGCCGATGTCTACTGAAATACATGATTACTCTTTATCAAACC
>MJUU01072136.1:0-11435 GCA_002080025.1 Modiolus philippinarum
CCGCAAATAACTATTCGTGTAAGGAATAGATAAAAAGCGTGCATCATGAGAGAAATAATGACAATGATAATAATAATAGAAGTTAATACAATACATGAAAAGATTTTCAATCGTTGACACGTATATCATTCTGAAAATATTCAAGGTGAAAAATACACCATACAAAGTTCACATAATTGCTGACTTCAAGTTTGTGGTAAAAGGATATCACATTCAAGTCATTTTGTGGTAGTCAAAACTTGTCCTCTGTTTACATTTCTTCATTCCTAAAAACAAGGTTGTGATTTAAATGACTTCATACACTATTTAAAATGCATTTTTTACATGAATTAACTTTTTGATAAAACTACTAATTTTATAAAACCAATAACTAAATACCGAAGTTACTGTGAATTTATTTTCTTCATATGCGCATTTCGACAACTTATGTCTCTTCAGTGCAGATAAAATCTAAACGTTTAGAAGACCATATAATCAAATATGTTAAAAACTGATAGAGAACAAATATCCAATAAAATCTAAATGTAAATCCAAATTCAACTAAGGACAGAGCTTTGCGTGAGGGAGATACTCCTTAGTTTTCAATGAAATTTACAAAAATTTAGATATTGTAAGGTTCGAAATAAAATCGGCTTTCGGGTCAGCACTGAAGTACTGACTACTGGGCTGGTGAATACCCTCGGGAACTAACAGTCCACCAGCAGAGGCATCGACCCAGTGGTAACAAATAACTAAATACCGAAGTTACTGTGAATTTATTTTCTGCATATGCGCATTTCTACAACTTATGTCTCTTCAGTGCAGATAAAATCTAACGTTTTGAAGACCATATTACCAATGAATGCGAATTGTATCAAACAATATCCTTACAGTTTTTTAATGTATCTGAATCACGTGATTTTAATCAAGTCACGAAATATCTGCTGTTTTTTCAATATATTTTAATCTTGATCATAACTATCGATATGACGATACACTTATTATTTGTTTTCACCTTTTGGTGAATAATTTGACTTTTTGTCATCTTCTGTAATAAAAAACGCTGCATCCATGTCTGTACTGTCCATGGACGTGGGGTCGTCAACAACATAAAGCGGAAAAGTGAAATTACAATCACTGACATCCGTTGCCCGACAATAGGACTAGTGTCTCAAGCCAGTGGACAAACAGAACATAAAGACAAACAAAGGGCACACAGTGAAATGATCAAGTCGATTGCAAGAAAATTTGGGATTATAAAATACCGAGATATGGGCACTATAAACAGGTGGTCAGAACAACCCATGGTAATTACAAAAAAGAACAATAAAATGCAAAAATTTTAAAGTATGTATATTCATTTGTGTTATTTTCTAAACAACAAGTGCACCATAATTGAAATATTCAGAGGGCATACATTTCTTCCACTTGAAATCTTTTACGGACTCCACACTACAAGAGAGACAAACTCTAGTCTTAGATAAACAATGCAAGGATATGGAGTACATGTGCATGAGACAAATCTATATAAAACATGGAAGAACCAAGCCTCAAAGTCGTCATGATGCCTCAAAAATGAGCTTTTGCTCATACCACATAGGTAGTTGTTTATGGCCTCTAGCTCTGTTTTGAGTGGAAGTCATTGGTAGATGTCGAACAGCTACATCCAAGTCTTTTCTGGTCATGGCTGCGAGATAGTCATCAAACATTGATTAAAATGGGAAAGCGCTCTTAAAATCACTGTCATCCGTTGTCAAGTAAAAGGACTAGTGTATCAAGGCGGCAATGAATCTTTGTTTTGAAATAATTTTATTGTATGCAGATACTAGGTTGTTACGAACGTCAAAGTTACGTGGTATTCATCGAAGTGCACCTTGAGGCCTCTATATCGATTCTTATATATTTTAATACGATTTAACGCCCGCTTCAGGTCGTAATAAAATATTAAGACATGTATACAAAGTTTATGTAATTTCTGCAAATAGTTATTTCGACAACTTTATATTCCCTACAGATAAACTAAGACATTCAAGTTAATGAGGTATCATTTTCACAAATCTAACAGTTTTCAATACTTACTAAAACCCTACAATTGTTTCACTGTCACGTCTCAAAGAAAATGCAAAAATAATACGGTAAATTTTCGACTTCTAATCTAAGTACAGCACATTCCATTTATAAACAAGTCAAACAACTTTATTTCAGCGTATAGGAAGCTGCTGTTGTTATTGCATCGCAAATATTTGGAAACGTATACACGCACTAAAAATACCTTTCTGTTATATTTGCAAATCAGAAAAATGTAAAATAATGTTTTGAAAATATTTACAACATATTTGCCACTTCACAGCACATATACATTTATACATTTCCCAAGACCATTTGTGAAATTTAAAGATAAATAAATTTCATGTCTAATTTTCAGAAACCAATGTTCTTGTTTCGAAATTAAGCATTCTCGACATCAACTCGCGTGCCAAATCTAGAACCATCAAACCCTGGTGAAATAAAGATACTGCTCTAAGAAGGAATGCAAGCCATGAGTTTATATACTGGTATAAGTCAGGAACTTTACCGTCAGGAATTGTGCAGGAAATGACAAAAGGTCAATTTCTGACGTTCTGACAAACATTTTCACGCCATAGTGTAAGATTCAGAACCGCAATTAATAAAATTTAACCCAATATAAAGGACGTGTAAAAACTATTATGTCGCCGAGCAATTCAGATAAATAAACATGCTATGAAATAGAATTAGCCGAATGCACTTGTACATGTGTTCTTGGTAGCAAAATACACAAGAGAAAAAATATATTTGCTTACACATCTATATAAGACATATTACACTATTATTGTTATTAGGCGACAAAGAAACATTCCTTTTCAAAAAAAAAAAGCAACAAAAAAAACAAAAAACAAAAACCAATACAAACCTTATGATTTCTTTTGTTGAGCTGCCTTTACTTTGTATTTGAATAACCCAAGTTTGTTCAATGACTGATCGGATATCGTTGGTTCTGAAAGGAATAAAAACTTGAGTGTGTGATAGATGCAACTTACATATATATAATTATTCGAAAAAAACTCTGTCTTCTTGTTTTTTAATCATTTTTACGTTTTGATATGCGTATATATTTTTTGTTTTACCCTTTATCGCAGTTCGACAAGAATTTTAACTTGTTTGTTTATCATTATTCGAATTCACTTTTGTGTCAATAGATAAAATATGTTTTCCAGCAAATTGCTACATTTTACACAAAAACTGTTAAATCTGCGCTTGAAATGCTGTTTTGATTGATTCCACTCAAGCAAATAGAATATTTCTTAAAACTAAAGTTCATTCTCCCTTAATTATTTCAAGTAAAATTTACGCGCAACTGGAAAATACAGATTATGGCTTAACACCAGAATTCTTATTGTCCTTTTGGCTAGTGCCACAAATGAAACATGTCATACTTACCCTTCCGGAACACCTATGATACCACTAGTTTTTTGTATTGATTCACACTCCTAGTGCATAAATTTTTCTTTATGCCCCGCCCACGAATGTGGCAGGGGCATATAGTGTTTTCCTTGTCCGTCCATCCGTCCGTCCGGTTAAGTTTTGCGTTCAAGTGCATTTTTCAGAAAATGTAAAAGGTAGAACAATAATAATAGGTCAGTGGGTAGATCTTTGACAGTACTTCATAGTTCATTAGGTAGTTTGACTCTTTGACCTACATTTCATGCACGAGTGACTCTGGTTAAGTTTTGCGTTTAAGTCCATTTCTCAACAACTACACATCATAAGACAATGATGTTTCTTCAAATTAATTGCCTTGATGAGTACTAACCAAATGATTGACAATTAGGTGGTTTGACCTACATTTTATACTTCAGTGACTTTGGTCGAGTTTTGCATTTAGGACTTTTTCCCGACTTTTATTTCTTGTAGCATCATTATATTTCACTGCAACATTCATCTAGAAGAGAACTACCAATATCACCAGCAGTTGGGTGTCCATTACTGACATTTAACGCTTGGATGACTTTGTTAAATTATTTTCTTTAGGTCCATTTATTATCTTCTACACATTACATTACAATGATATTTCATCAAATTAATCGCCGTGGTTATAGTGATACATAATTCATATATAATTTGACCTATATTTTATGCTTCATTGACTTTAGTTGGGATATTTTGTTAAGATCAATTACTCAACAAATATTTATAAAAAAAAATCATCTGTTTATTCATTAAACAATCAACTGTAACAGCACTTTCTGATTCCATATCAATTCAGTGACAGGGAACTTATTTTATGCCAACTGACTTAGGTTATCTTTTGCGATAAATCTATTGGAGGGGCATCCGTGTCTTACAGACACATTCTCTATTTTTTGTTTTATTTTTATCTTTTTTCGTCAGCTTGTCTCAATTTGTGCTGACTTTATAATGCCATATTTTGCTTTTTTCTCCCCTTTTTGCTTCGGTTTTCGTTTGTCGATTTATTAATAGTATCGTGCCATTTATTTTCTTATCTTATGAAAAACAAGTCGAATTTGAAATCTTTAAACGCATAAAACTTACCCGATTTATCTTCAATTTTTGGTTCTGCAAAACAATTTTAATATTTTATTACAACGATAATAATTAAGAATTGCAATATACGTATGATAAGTGTGGCATTATCATTCCATATTTTACTTTAATTGAATTACGGAAGCGTATAGTGGACTCGCCTTGTCTTATAAGAACACCTTATAACGCGCTAATTTTCTTAAATAAAATCACCTTATCTCCTTATAAGGTGATAAATCGTGTTAAATAAAACAACCTTGTCTTCTTATAAGGCAACAAATCGTGTAATTGATGACAAGTTTTTGCTTTATTAAGACATTTCTCGTATTAATTCAAAACGTTTTATTTTTAATTAAAATAGCATTGTATTAACTTACTGCGTGAAAACAAATAGAAGAGTTTAGGATGTATTATGTTAAAACATGTTGTGATATACAAGGCAACAACATTTTTTATTTAATGTCTTATCTTGCTTTCTATAACGATAAGCGTTCTTAGTTAACTCGTTTTATTTAGGTGATAACACAAAAAATTACAAATATTTTGTCTAAGAAGACAATTAAATGTCTTATTTAAAACAAATTGTAGCCTTAACATCATCCATTTTGAATGTTACTCAATGGCTTCGTAGCCCTTTATTAGCGAATGATATATAGTGATCATGGGGTCCGTTCGTCTGTCCGTTCTTTTTTCCGTCCGCTCTAGTTTTACACACTTTAATGTGATAACTCCTCCTAGAGCACTATGTGAAATTTAATGAAACTTTCACAGAATGTTCAGTGCATATTGTCATTGTCCACAAGCTTCATGTATCTATTTCTTATTTTAATTTTTTGTTGTTGAGTTTTTACTGCCGCCATAAGGGTACACACTTTGTGGTGATAACACTCTTCCTAGACCATCTAGTGAAATTCTATGTAACTTTCACAGAATGTTCAGATTACATTGCCATTGTCACCAGCTATTTAAAAATTTGATTTGACTTGATTTTTTATTTTGGTTGATTTTGTTTTACTTTTTGAATCAAATGGGGGGAGCGGGGGTATGTATTGTTCACGTGTTTCTAGTTTATTTATTTATCTGCTCCAGTCGTTTTTGTTAGCTCACTTCTCGTTTCAATTTCAAAGTTGGGCCGTAAATATTTTGGGTATTTTCCATTGAATTTAACAATGAATAGATACTAAGAGATAAGTTTGACTTGTATTTACAATCATGAATTTATATATAAAGGGTTTCGGCTCTGCGATGAGCAGGAACAATCTTCAGAAATCTTATTTATTAACTTCCTATAACTGGAAATGGAAATTGATAGAAATGCAATGATGCATAGTGGCTTTTACACATCAAAACTTAAGTAGAAAAAAATTATAAAAGGATATATAGTGAATGCACATGTGACAAAAATACACACGATACATAGAAAACTCCAGTTTAACAAGGACATGGCTTTTACTCCTGTCTACATCTCGATGTCTAATGACGGTCTTCAACAAGAGGTGAACAATATTCACCCTCTCAAGCGAGATCAAGAAGGCCCCTTTAGCGGTATTCTTGACAAAAATCTTGAGCAATATCGATCGCAGCTTAAATATGTCATTGAAGCGACACATGTTGGGAGCGGTCAATGAGATAAAAGTAAAACCTGGCAATGTCTGCCTACAAATATTTATCAAAATATTAAAGTCTCTTTTGGAACAACTTTGGGCGACTTGAGGCACAACAGGGCGACATAATCGCTCTAATTGCTCAGTTTTTGTGAATAATGTAGATAGTAACATTGTTCATTTGATCAACTCGAAAAACTCGTAAAATATTATTCGCAAATACTGTCTGTACAAAGTATACCAGGAAAAATTAAGGTCCCTTGAATGTCATTATTAAACATACACAGTCACAGATGTTCAGCATTGATTCATATTAAAGTACCCCCGAAAACAAAGCCTGGGGATGTATAGGAATCACCCTGTCAATCTGTCTCTCCGTCCATGTACCTTGTCAGCGCATGTCCTCAACGATTCGTTAGATTTTGATGAAATGTTAAACAGTTGTAGTATACAACCTGAAGATATGCATGAAGTAATATTGTTGCTGTTCTAAATTTTGAACAAAAACGACTGGAGCAGATAAATAAATAAACTAGAAAAACTGTGAACAATACATACCCCCGCTCCCCAAATTGATTCAAAAAGTAAAACAAAATAAACCAAAATAAAAAATCAAGTCAAATCAAATTTTTAAATGGCTGGTGACAATGGCAATATAAACTGAACATTCTGTGAAAGTTACATAGAATTTCACTAGACGGTCTAGGAAGAGTGTTATCGCCACAAAGTGTGTACCCTTATGGCGGCAGTAAAAAATCAACAACAAAAAATTGAAGTAAAAAAAATAGACACATGTAACTTGTGCACAATGGCAATATGCACTGAACATTCTGTGAAAGTTTCTATGAATTTCATCAAGTGCTCTTGGAGGGGTTATCACCACAAAGTGTGTATCACTAGAGCGGACGGAATAACCAACGGACGGACGAACGGACCCCGTGATCACTATATATCGTTCGCTAATAAAGGGCTACGAAGCCATTGAGTAAGATTCAAAATGGATGATGTTAAGGCTACAATTTGTTTTTGAAATAAGACATTTAATTGTCTTCTTAGACAAAATATTCGTAATTTTTTGTGTTATCAACTAAATAAAACGAGTTAACTAAGAACACTTATTGTTTTAGAAAGCAAGACAAGACTTTAAATAAAAAATGTTGTTGCCTTGTATATCACAACATGTTTTAACTTAATACATCCTAAACTCTTCTATTTGTTTTCATGCAGTAAGTTAATACAATGTTATTTTAATTAAAAATAAAACGTTTTGAATTAATACGAGAAATATCTTAATATATCAAAAACTTGTCATAAATAACACGATTTGTTGCCTTATAAGAAGACAAGGTTGTTTTATTTAACACGATTTATCACCTTATAAGGAGATAAGGTGATTTTATTTAAGAAAATTTTCTTATTAATATAAAACGAGTAAACTAAGAACACTTATTGTTTTAGAAAGCAAGACAAGACTTTAAATAAAAAATGTTGTTGCCTTGTATATCACAACATGTTTTAACTTAATACATCCTGAACTCTTCTATTTGTTTTCATGCAGTAAGTTAATACAATGTTATTTTAATTTAAAATAAAACGTTTTGAATTAATACGAGAAATGTGTTAATAAAGCAAAAACTTGTCATAAATAACACGATTTGTTGCTTTATAAGAAGACAAGGATGTTTTATTTAACACGATTAATCACCTTATAAGGAGATAAGGTTATTTTATTTAAGAAAATTAGTGCGTTATAAGGTGTTCTTATAAGACAAGGCGAGTCCACTATACGCTTCCGTAACAATGGCTACACGAAAAAGGACTAATAATAAAAAGATGTTAATTAGATATCCCAAAATATGACAAAACGTAGTGTTACAAATGAAATGAACTTAAATTCATCGCTTAAGAAGTTTAAAGATCGACATCACGATGTGGTAGATCGCTTTGGGATATCTGTTTCCAAGATGACAACAGATCTTTCCCTTTGAAAGTTTAAGACTGTTGTTTCCTGTATCAGATTTGACATGTTCAACACGGCGTGAGTCTTATAACAAGCAGGAGATGCTTACTCTCTCGGTGCACTTGATCTCATTCATGGTCTTTTTATTTGGTCAGTTGTTCATCTTTGTAAGTGTGTGTGTCTTCATTTATCTTCTCTGTGTCGCACATATGTAACGACTTTGTTTTTCCGATGTTGCCATTGTCCTTGGATTGTTCGTTTTTGACTGACGGTTCAGTTTTCATTTACGTTTGAAATATTGTAATAAATTTACTAGCTATGTTATAGTACCTCTGCTGCTAGCGTTGTTTTTTAAGAGTTTCGTTGTTGCACACGTATTATATAAAAGGACTTTTGCTGCAGATGTGTTCCGGGGACAACATTTATTGCACTTGTGACAGTTGAGTGATCTGAACAAGTACATCATACAAACATACTGAAATATATGCTCACCACTTGCAAGAAACCAGTCATATTTTGGTGTGTATCAAGACCCTAGATATATCTTTAAAAAACGGACAAATACACATTTTTATAATTACACTTATGCATAATCAGTCATAGAAAAGGGTGTTCGTTCGCCCATATCTTATATTCAAGTTACTAAGTAATCAGCTGATTGAAGGTTATACATTTATTTACAAAAAGCAGAAATACCCTCGAATATATCTTTAGCTTAAAGACCTGTATACAAAGGTTAACCTACCTTTAACTTCCGGTTTTATTATTTCATATGAAATTGATTCCAAGCTAATATGTTCAATTGAAGTTCTAGCTCGGACCTTTTGGGCGCTACAACAAGAAAATAATCCTTTCTTCTTAACAGGAACCATTTTTGTAATTTCATTTTCCTGAAAAATCTGCACCGTTCCGTTTAAACCATTCTCTGTATCGTCTGAACACATTCGGAATATTCGGTAGTTATCCCTATTACTTTGAAATATAAGGGCGAAATCTACGTCTCCAGATACTTCCTGTAGTCTACCAGAAAAGGTAAACTGAAATGTCAAATAACAGAGACGCATTAAAGAATTTCAGGTGAATGTTAAGGAATGTTATATCCAAAACACACGAGTTCATACATATCAAAACAAGTTGAAGCAAGCTCATGTATTGTTGTTTCTGAACTTGACGTGGGAGTATAATAACAAGAACAACAAAATTAATTCATGAAATATTTGATGTCAATGCATCTCCACAAATATGCCTTTTCCTTCCTTACTCTCCAAGTTTACAAAAAAACCGTTTTAACTACAAACCATACATGTATGCATTACCCAAAATATGTTTTTCATGATAAAATGAAACGGCGACAGTCACATGTATGAGCTGTACTTCTGTGTCCCTTTTTATGTTTCTTCCTTTTATTTTACCGCTATTCTGGTATATGTTTGGACTCATGATTTTCTTTATTTTCCTTATGTTTTGTTTCTTCAACTTCGATTGCCAATGTATTCGACCTCCTATTTAAATGATAAGTTATGCTCATTGTTATAAGAATTTAACCCGAATATTTAGAAATTCAATTTTACAATTTTGAAACATTCACACGATCATTTAACAACGTCAAATTTATTCTTTTTTCCTAATATTTCCAATTAGCTTTTCAATTTTTCTTATATTTTAATTGAAAAATTTAAATCATTTGTGCTTTTCGCAATGTATACTTACCATAAATCGTTGACCACATCTACAGTTACATTCATTGCTTCTTTTTAATGACTTTGCACTATATCCAAGTTTTATCCACGCTTTAATTCTGCTGTCAACTTTCCGTGTCATTACTGCTTCCATAACAACTAGCAAGGTTTCCGAGTTCATCCATTTGGACATGAGGAAAAATTCTATTTTCTTTTGTTTGTTAAGCGATCTTTCTAAAGCACTGACAACACCAGTAAGGTCGACTTTGACTTTTTCTTTAGACGAACCAGCATAACTTTGAAATAAAATGATAATTATATTCATTGTTTCAATGCTAAGGATAATTATGCACATTTCACTGTTACATCTTCGACATTTTAATTTCAAAGTTTAAATTTCTTAAACTAGTGGAACAGAAATGCTTCTTTAAAGTAAATTTTCACATCATACCATAGTCTAAGAATATTATTGTATTAATACTGAAATAACAGTTACACGTGCCTTAAGCCTACATGATTGCTTGAGATGGTTACTAAAGTTTTTGTCATTGTCAAAAACACCATATATGGTATTTAAATACTTACATTGAAAAATGTTTTATTTTGAAGGTTGCTGTTTTCCCTGACTCATCTTTTTGGGCCTCAATGACTTCCCAATCGTCGACAAAACATGGATCTTCCTTCGAAGTGGCCAGTATAACAACTTCGTCCTCTAGTGGCATGTTGTAGTGTATCGGGATTTTCATTTCTATCTCTTGTTTTGGTTGTTGGCCGTTGGACATTGATATATCTATTATATTTGTCATCAAAGCATTTTCATCTTTCTCTTCTTCATTAACCTCTTTTGTGTCAAAGAACTGAAATATGTTGCATGAAGCTTATAAGGTCTGTAAGTTTCGAAATGCATTTTTGACGTGATTTCTCGGTGTCACCTGATTTATAGACATAACTGTATATGACATTGCATATGCGCATTTCGACAACTTATGTCTCTTCAGTAAAGATCAAATCAAAACATTTGGTAATCTTTAAACAGAAATATGCGTAAAACCTGATAGATAAATTTTTAAATTTAGATATTGCTAGTCTGTCAGCCTTAATCCAAGATCACATAACTGGGAAATACAAGGTATTTGCTCACGAAAGTCACACTATTCATTCCAGATGAACTCTTTTTATTTTGATATTTTCTCATGCTATCAAGTGCATTCC
This sequence comes from Modiolus philippinarum, assembly GCA_002080025.1. NCBI lineage: Eukaryota > Metazoa > Mollusca > Bivalvia > Mytilida > Modiolidae > Modiolus > Modiolus philippinarum. The sequence continues at coordinate 10,998 of MJUU01072136.1, forward strand.
GTTCGGTAATTTTGTTATTACAACTATTTAATGATGATGGTTGATCATGCCATGTATTTCATGCATTTGTGATTTATCTTTAATTTGGTTGAGAAATAATTGTTGATTTTGTTTTTGTTTGTGTTTTCCGGTAAACCGCTTAATTAGGCATTTTCACTGTAGTACGACTCCTGCCATGTCACAGACTTTAGTGTTAAGGATGCTCTCTGGTCACATTTTGGCATTTCTGTCAGATTTTCGGATTTCTCTGGTTTTATCCATTCAATAGCGGTTTATTTTTTTTTGCCCACGAACGTTGGCAATTACATTTTATAAATCTTTAGCAGCATTCTGACAAAATTTCATGAAATCCTATTTATTTTCTTTTATGGATAAACATCGATTACCTCTGGAAAATTCAGATGGGTTCAGTTTCCCGACAAAATTTTAATCACTTAT
>MJUU01072136.1:36279-46480 GCA_002080025.1 Modiolus philippinarum
TTGTTATGAAAACTAGTATTGTTTTAAACTTGGGGTTCGTGGAGGGTTTAAGGCGGCAAATTTGAGAAATTTGATCTGACCTATTGTCTTGAATTGGGTCAGTGTTGTTCATTAGTATATGTCCCCATTTCGTTTCAGTTCCATATAGGGCCTGTATGTCTCGTACAATATTTTGGGACTTCCGGGATCAAAAATTGTACCCGGAAGTTACATTTAAAACAAAGATATATGACGTTTCAAACAAAAATTTGAACGTCATAATCCTCAGACGTCATGTTTTGGCGGGAAGCATTTTCGATTTGCCTGTTTATCGTGGATTCTTGTGAGTCACATGACGAGACTTACAGACCCTATTTATGTGATGTCTTTGTTTCTTGTTTTCACGATATTGTCATTGTGTAGGGCTATTAAGACTGACGGTTCTCACTTAAGTGTACTGTTCTATCAGAAAAAAAAATTACAACGGAAGTATGGGTCTTAATCACTTTAAAATGTCTGGATTTGAGAAATTCGATTTTATGCAGTTTTTATATATTGTAAGTGCATTTTTAAACAACAAAGCTTGAATACAGTGTTTCAATTTAATTTATTGAATAAATACAACAATGAATTAGACTTTTATTTTTTTGAATAAACAAAGTAGAATGGTAAGGAAGGCCACAATTTGAAAGTAAAATTATACAAAATATGCAAACTAAAAAACAGCTAAAATATCCAAAACGGGTTGAATGAAAAGTGTGCCCAACGTTTCGGCAAGTACCACCTTCTTCTAGGGGCAACAGGGACAGAAAAAAAGGAAAAACGTGTAGAGGATACAAGAGAAAACTACTCACTAAAGGGTAACGAAAATCACCTGTAAAAATCATGCTTAATCTTGAACTTAATCCAAAAAGAAGACAAAACATTTATATACTGTACTGTGCAATCGTGTAATTCAATTAAAGAAGTAAAATCATAAAATGGACTGTTTCTTAACATTCATGCCAAAGGGTCGAACAGTCCCTAGAAAATGGATAATTTTTATTCAAGGAACTGTCGTTGTTTTTCACCCGCACTAGTTTGTAAAAGGACAGTTACTTGCATGTCCAGTATGCTGTGGTTGGATCGTCGAAAGTGTTCACCTACGGGGCAGACTTTTCCATTGGTGACGCTTTGTTTATGTTCGACAAAGTGATCACCAAATCTACGACAAGTCTCGCCCACATAGATCATTTGGCATCGTTTGCAACCAACCGCATACACTACGTTTTCAGTAGTGCAGGTGAAACCATTTTTTAATTTGAAGACGTTAGCCGGTCCTTCTACTTCATCAGTTTCCCAAGTAAAATTACAAGTCAGACAGCGAGATCGCTTACATTTTCTAGTGCCCTTGTATTTACAGGGAATTTGAGGAGTAGCACCCTTGAAAGAGCTAGTGACAAGGTGCTGTTTTAGACTCTTCCCTTTTTTGAAGGCCGCAATCGGAGGCGAATCCTGGAAAACTGCTGACATGTGTTCGTCCTTGAGAACTATGGATTAAAGTTACAGATCAAAATGTATTTGATGGCTTCGTTATGAGGGTGGTATGTCAGAACCAACGGCACATGGTCGTCGGTATTTCTCACACTCTTCTCCATAGCCTCGGCATAGCTCGATCCAAAATTTTGCTTTGGTAGCCTCTTTTAACAAAAAAGGATTTCATTCTGTTATATTGAGTCTTGAAATCCTGCTCGTCACTACGAATACGGCGAAGTCGTAAGAATTGTGACTTTGGAATGGCATTTTTGCATGACTTAGGATGACAAAACCCATAATTTAAATAATAGTGGGCGTCTGTCGGTTTGTAAAACACTGAAGTGGAAATTTGCCCATCCTTTATGGAACAATTAATGTCGAGAAAAGAGAATCTATCTTTGGCAATATTAAATGTGTATTTGATGGCCGGATGGTACGAGGAAACATAGTCAATGAAAGACTTACGTTCATCTTCACTGTCAGAGGACACCCCAAAGACATCATCAATGTATCTTTTGTAAAGTTCTGGGTCGGGTCCAATATATTCGGAGAACATTTTTTCCTCAAGGTAGCCGACAAATAAACAGGCAAAGCTTGGACCCATTTTGGTTCCCATCGCAACGCCACCAGACTGACTGTAAAATTCCCCATCAAACTGAAAGGTATTTAGTGTCAGGACTAATTCAGCAAGCCTAAGGATGATGTCTGTTATTACATAATGATTAGGTCTTCTGTCTAAAAAGTGTCTTTAAGCTACCATAGCATCATTGTAGGGGAAGCTAGTGTAGAGGGCAGTGATATCCATAGTAAATGTTCTGAATTCAGCATTTTCTGGATGGAAAAACTCAAGAATAGTGAGAGCATGTGTAGTATCCTTGATGTATGTTGGTAGGGTCTCCACAATTGGAATAAAAACATCATGGAGAAAGCTAGAAATGTATTCAGTAGGACAACTACAGGCTGAAACTATCGGTCTACCAGGATTTCTCAATTTATGTATTTTGGGAAGCATATAAAACGTAATGTCCTTGGTTGAGACACAACCAATTTATATGCTTCATCTGATAGATCCTGCTTTTCTATGGATGTTCTAATAAAATTTTTAATGAATTTCTGATTATCTTTCTTGTTGTTGGATTTAAGTTTTTTTGTAAAAATGAGAATCCGGAAGTTGAAAGTCCCCTTCAGCAACATAACACTGAGAGTCCCAGGCGACCACGTACGGCACCTCCTTTGTTTGCAGATTTGATAATTGTTTTTGAGTTTGTATATTTTGTTTAATATTACTTTTTATTGTGGCCTACCTTACCATTTTTCTTTGTTTATTTTCATTAATTTGTAGCCATTGCACAACATATATTTTTATATTTTTTTATATCTACTTTTTATATTTATTAACAGCATCAATCTACCTAAAGTTACATTAAAAGTCTAAAAACAATGCTTGGTAAATTCACCAGTGAGATAAATAAATGCAGAAGGATATACCAGATGGTATGGCAATTGTCCGTCGACTTGCATTGAAGGCACCGATAATCTCACTTTACTGCGGATAACCTCTGACTTTGCCAATATTTGAATTGCAATCTACAAATTAGTGTCCAAACCCTGAAGGTAAATTGATACATTCTGAACACATCTTTAAAACAGCTCACCATCTCAGTTGATCAGTTTCATTACCTACCGAAATTCTATCAAACTGATTAAATAACTTCAAAGTGATTAGTCGATTGATTTAGAAAAAAAACCTTGACAAGACGAATGAGTGATAGCTGGGGTGTATCAAACCTTTTTTTTTTGCTTTATTTCTTATTTTGAATAGATATATATACGTATTGACAAATGTTTCCATTGATTTATTCACTTTTTTTACCTTTTCGGGACCATTTATGGCTTACTATATGGTGTGAGGTTCCTCACTGTGTTGAAGACCATATGGTGACCCTAGATGTTTTGTTTTTGGTCGCAACATTTGAATAATCCAACAGATACAGGATTATTTTTATCTTGTTCAAAAATTTGAACATAAATCATTTCACGCTGTAAACTGCATTTCACGCTGTAATAAGAATATCCTAGATTCATATCACCTCCTGTCCTAATTTTTTCAGCCCACTCCGAAAAATGTTATTCACTTTTGCCAAATCATAGTTTTTTCTTCAACATTAACAGCATTTTTACCAAAATGACCAAATATAGGACACAAAATTTACCCACCCATTGTGGATTTTACATAAGTTGGATGAAAATCTGGGATTTAAAAAACAATAGCCTTATAAAATAAAATCTGTTATAGATAAATCATGCAATCCGCCTCTTGGGACTCTAGTTTACGGAAATGACATGAATATGTAAATGTAATGAGAATGCATTTTGCAGTAAGTTTTATAAAAAATTATTTCCTGGAAAGCTTAATTCAAAACAGACTTTTAAGTGGGATTTCATTTAAAAGCGATACGACCGTCTCCTGAACCCACGTACAGTACAAATGACTACTGACACATTTAAAAAATGCTAGGGCTAGAATATAATGCGACTCACTTGAAATCTCATTAAAATGAATCTGTAAAAATATCTGGTTGATTAGGGGCCTTCCTAAACTTCTTATTGACAAAGTTACTACATCTAAATCAGGTTTTTACTATGCAATGTGAATGAAAAAAAAAGGAAAAAAAGAAAAAAGAAAAAATAGGTGAACGAAATACATTTTATTTCTCTACAGAATGATTTATCTTTGGTTTTCAAAATGCATTTGCTACATAAATTGTAAAATATTGGGTTATTTTTTTTGTTCAAAATTTACAAGAAAAGTAAATTTATTTACGATTGTACTTGTTTTCATGGTAAGGAATAGCAATCCATAAATAATTTTGTTTTTTTTTTCAAATAATTTTTTTTAACTATGGGCAAGAATATTGCCTAGTAAATAAATGATTAAGCTGAACAACATTCAGAGTTTATTTGTACAAATTGCAATGAAATCAGTTAAGAAATTGATGAAATCAGTTAAGAAATTGCTTCCCAATATTTTTTAAATGCAGTATTATATGAATTACTGTACAAGGTAGAAATCTTTGCATGCGAATACTTTTGTGCAAGATCTGGTTATTTATTTCAATTTCACATAACTATAAGAATTAAGAACAAATGATTTACCCCATTAGGGATAACAGACAGACGCACGGACAGACGGACCAGTCAAAAACTATATACCCTCCGCAACTTCGTTGTTTATGGGGTACAATTAATTCTGTTAGTATATTTATTTAAATACACCAACATCTTTCCCGAAAAAAATAACATTCTAATTAATCAGTGATTTTTTAAAATCCCTAACAAGATTTTCAGGGATTTCACAAGATTCCTGACAATTTCAGTGATTTTCCATAATCACTAAAATGGTCAGTGGTTTTATAAAATCCCTAATTATTTCAGGGATTTAACAAAATCACTGATTTTACAAATTCACTGTAACAAATACAACATATACAATTTACCTTGGAACATAGAAAATTACCTCGGGCTATTCAAGTTGATCTAGGGATTAAGTCAGAGGCTATCCACAGTAACATACTGAATAATATTGCTGTTCTTAATGTTAATTCTATGTCGGGATAGGAAATGACAAATATTGTCCCGTTTAAAAAAATCACAAACACTAAGAAAAAAAATTACAATGAAAAAAATCTTGTTAACCAGAATACCCATTGTATTAGTTGAAAAACTATCCCTTTCTACATCCAAACATGAATTCAAGACAAACAAAATCAAAAGGTCCCCCTTCTTCATCAACTGCTTCTTTACCTTAATTTCAGGGAAAATGCAAAATTTTACACACGTGCAAAAACAAAAAAAAAAAAATCATGAAAAAAAGTTGAAAGAATTCGAAATCCCGTGACAAAATATATAATTCCTATGTTTTTGTTGAAATCAAAAATGCCAAAATTGTGAATGTTTATCCATCGATATGAGGCAATTTTGTCCTTTCCAATTCTGAATATGTTGGCTTTCCATATGTAGAAGTTTTAATCAATATGCGATTCAGAATAAAAACATTGAAAATTATGAGTTTTCTTGAAAATGAAAAACTCTACATACAATAATATCACTGTTGTACATTCTGTAATAATTGTAAACCCAGATTTACATGCTTGAGTAAACTAATTGCAGAAGAACGAGTGCAAGTCTTCATTCCATATATGAACACGTTGATTCGACCTCTGTCGACATTCTTTAAGTCACCTTGAAAAGAAATAAAATGTTTAACATGGCCATATATATTTAATATATGAAATATATAGCACCCATTTGCTTGCTGAAGCTTGACAAAATAATGTGATGCTCTCGCAACTTGCGAGGGACTTGTTTACCACGGAACACTTTATCAAAGGTAGCTTCACTTGTCCTGGGCTTCGACATTGCTTCAGACATATAGACATATCACACGGTTGATGCATATATAGAAGAAGATGCTTACTCTGTCGATCACGCCAGGCCTCGCTCCTTTAGAAGCTCATGTGAGCATGGCAATGTTATTCCTCGGGGTTGTAACAGATAATGAGAAATGACTAGCGGTATGCTATACTGTACATACTACAGTAGATTGTGACTTAGCATCTATTATTTTGTTCCAATAATACGACAGTGACTTTTGTCGGCATCCCGTTTTACGGTACATGAAGATTAGGGATATAGTGTTGACTGAAATTAAGCATAGAGATATATAAATAAATAAATACCGAAGTTACTGTTATACCGAAGTTATAAGTCAGTTAAAGATATAGATGACCGTTTACTTACTACATAGATGGAATACTGTGAAAGTATTACTGTTCGTGGGGTTCTAATTTTCGTGGATTTCGTGGTTCGTAAAAACCACGAAATTAAGTTCCTAACGAAATGCATTTTTCCCTAGAGTTTTAGTGCAGAAAAATCAGAACCACGAATTTAAGTACCCAAGAAATAGTGATTTTTATTAAAACCACGAAAATTGATGTCAACTAATTAAAGTACTTCCACAGCAACTAAATACCGAAGTTACTGTGAATTTATTTTTCTGCACATGCGCATTTCGACACTTAATGTCTCTTCATTGCAAATAAAACCTAAACGCTTGGAAGACCATTAACTCAAAGTTGTTCATGAGGGAGATACTCCTTAGTTTTCAACAAAATTTACAAAAAATTAGAAATTGCAAGGTTCCAAATAGAATCGGCTTTCGGGTCAGCATCAAAGTACTGACTACTGGGCTAGTGAATACCCTCGGGGATTCACAGTCCACCAGCAGAGGCATCGACATGCGATGGGCGAAGGTCTTATGCAATTCCTTGCACCAAAAGATGGAAAATTAAGCGTTCTTCTTCTTTTTTTTCTTGTACCCTGCAAACATTGTTCCCCTAGTTACTCGGTTATAACGTAAAAAATTCACTTTGCATTTTTACCACGATTCTTAAATTTATCATTGAAACTTCAAGCACAAAGTCATATCTATTTACCGTGTGTCCAGCTTACTACTAGATATCGTTGCTAAAGATTAAGACTTTAAAATTTGGTATTAATAAAGTGAATTTTTCAAGCTTTTCTCAAATAATCCACTGATAGTTCACGTTACATTGACATTCTGTGGGATCAAACTTGATATATGAATAACCTGAAGAAAAATAAATTGCAAAAGAAAGAAAGTGGATGTTTCTGATGGGGTTTAAAAGCTTATACAAAGTATAACATAATTTAACTAAGTATGATCAGCAAAAAACCAATTGCTTACTAGGTAGTTCCAGTATTTAAGACACAGGAAGTCTTCACATACCATTGGAGCGAACGAACTACACGAATTTGTTCAGTAGATTACGTTAGTTGCATTCGTGCAAGTTACGCACGAAACAACGACATTTACATAGAATGTACACACGATATGAACACATGTAAAATTATTGTTTTTTTACTTGATTTAATAATTTCCTGTACACGCTTCCACATAAAAACACATTTCAAACGATAAATACGCTCTGAAAGATATGAACAGATCAGAGCGTATGTACACGAACAGAAGGAATTGTATCTTTTGTTTCATGTATACTAGAAACATGTATGAATAGTACAAGCATGTGACTGCTCGTGATTTATTTGAATGAAGAAAATCGCAAGCAGAAACAAGAGGCTCTCAAGAGCCTGTATCGCTCACCTGGACCATAGCTGACATAGATAAAAGGCATTTCCAATAGGAAAAATGAAAAATAAAATTTAGCAGAATACTTTTTTTTCTAAAATTACAGTATTCTTGTTTGGTTTCCATGGCAACCGAAAGATCCACAATTAATTTGNTGAAATATTGTCCCATTATGTTTAGTTATGGCAAAAATGGACTTAGACGCAAACCTTAACCAAATTTACCGAAGCGTAAAATGTAGGTCAAAGTCACCTCATTGTCAATGATTTGGGTAGTACTCCTCAAGGCAAATTATTTGATGAAATATCACTGTCCTATAATGTGTAGTTGTTGAGAAATGGACTTGAACGCAAAACTTAACCAAAGTCACTGAAGCGTAAAATTTAGGTGAAAGCCACCTAATTGTCAATGATTTGAGGCAATTAATTTGATGAAATATCATTGTCCTATAATGTATAGTTGTTGATAAATGGACTTAAACATAAAACTGAACCAGAGTCACTCAAGCATGAAATATAGGTCAAAGAGTCAAACTACCTAGTGAACTATGTAGTACTATCAAAGATCTACCTACTGACCTATTATCATTTTTCTACTTCTTACAGTTTCTGAGAAATCGACTTTAACGCAAAACTTAACCGGACGGACGGAAGGACGGACAAGGGTAACACTATATGCCCCTTCCACATTCGTGGGCGGGGCATGAAAACAGATAAAGAGAGATAATGAAATGCACACAAAACTTTAATGTTGAGCATTCAAGCATGTACGTCATCTAATCATTGATGCGATGCAGTCTAAGAATTGATGACGAAATACGATGATTGTAGTTACATTGCTCTGATAGTAGTTTTAGGCGAGATAGACTTATGAAACGAGGTTAGAAAAACAAAGGTATGACATCATCAATCTGAAATAAGTGAAAGTTAAAAACCGAGGCAACAAGATGGTAGGGTCCCGGGGGTAAGGTATTTCAATCGTTTTCAGAACTCAGTCATATCGGATTAAAACAGGATACAATAGGAGTAATGAGAAAATAGGAACTTGATAACGGTTAAATATAGTCTCGAGCAGTCAAAAATAGCCAGAAGATCTAACCTTGGATATTGTGATGATATAAAAACAATAATGTTAAAATTAAAAAATACAAACCTGTTTCTTTGATTTATTTAGTTCTTTTTGTATGCTGGTAACACAGATTTACTCATTGACCGTTTATACAACATATCGACTGAAATTTACATAAAAACATGTTTAGAGTTACAAGAAATGTAATTTTCTTTGAACAATGAACTTTAGTTTTCTTCTAGTTCGCATTTAAGGTTCATTTTTTTATTTGCCATTCATTTTATCAGTTTTGTATTTCTTCTTTTTTTACACATCCAATAAATAAATTTAAAAAAAATATTTGTATCATATAATAAATTGATGTTATTTGGTATTTTAAATGCGATTTCTATATAAAATCTCAAATAAAGGTGAACTTTGTAAATTTTTTATAAGTTCATTACTCTTCTTTCTACAATATAAAAACGAAGAATGAGAGAAAATGTGTCTATGGGACATGGATGCCCAAGCCAGATTAGTTATCGGCAAACAGGAAGTAGATGAGTGACAGGCTTGAAAAGGAGAGAGACGGTATAATTCAACATACTAAAGCTTCAGACCAAACATCAAATCATTGCTACATACACACATTGAGAAATCCTTGACGAAAATTTTCGGACGTACGTACGTACGGTCAAGGGTAAAACTTAATACTAGCATTGCTTTAATAAAATAATGTAAATTAAGTCATGATAAAACATTGTACAGTAACTCTGTGGACAGACGAAATTATGATTAATTACTCCCTATTTTCTTACTCTTTTTTATTCTCACTTTATTGTATTCCTTCACGTTGTGTTGTAATCTTTTGATAACATCTGGCCCTCATTTCCGATTTCATATTGTATTTACTTGGCAATATGAACTACATACGAAACCAATATGTATTGTACGTATCTCATATCGTTCTATTTTGGATGTATTTAGTATTCATCCATGTTTTTAAGGTAGCGCGGTTCTAATTATTTTTCCATAGGCGACAATAGTAACATTTTCAGAAAATTTACAGATTTAAAACAAGAACCAAAGGTGAAGTCATATCAATTGTTGAAGAACTTTATTATGCCATTCCAAGAATAAATGTGAAATATATTGATGACCAATTCCCTTTCAAGCTATACTGAGTCAAACAGACCCACTTTGTTAACAGTTCAAATTTAGCGCCATGCATTGAAAATGAGGAAAATATTTTTAAAATTTCTCAAAAATTCATTCTTGACTAAATTAAAATTTCTTTTGTAATTTTTGAAACCTTATTCAATTTTCAGTCTTGAGATATTATATGGCATAAATTTTAACAATATAAACCAATCATATTTAACCTTTGGTCTTCACTGTGAATCTGAATGTAGGGTACACACCATTTTGAACTGGTTCCCGCAAAGTAATTAGTACCGTGCTACCTTAAATCGGGGTCCTGATATTCATTTT
>MJUU01072136.1:47617-63698 GCA_002080025.1 Modiolus philippinarum
GTAACAAAAAACTGATTACCGAAGTTATTGTAAATTTAGTTGCTGCAGACGAATATTGATTCTTCATTGAATCCAATAAAATATTTGGTAAAACATCAAGCGAATGATGGATATAAGCATATGCAAGCAAACAATTAAATAAAAGACTTCAAAGTTAAGTGGCGCATGTGAAAAACGTCATTATTTGCCCTAAATATAAACTACAACGTGTAAACGAGTGAAAGCAAAGACATGAGTATGAGTTTTATTAAGATCGATTACTAATTAATTATATAACTTAAACGTAGAGAAAAATATCACTGATTCATTTTATTTTAAAATTGATGTTTCTCAAACTAAACTCATTTTCTACTCAGGGGCCTGTGGTTGAAACAGTAACTACCTTGATAGAGCTCGGTTGCTTACAAATAGGCTACATAACGTTAAGTCATCACTACAGAAATTTTACGGTCGACATATAGATCTTGTGGACCGCTATGGGATATCTGTTTCCCAGATGATTACAGATCTTTCTATTTGCCACTAATGTTTATTTTTCATCTACCGGAGTTGACATGTTCAATACGGCGGTGTCTTTTAAGAAGCAGGATATGCTTACTCTACCGATGCACTTGATCTCATCCATGGTTTTTTATTGGGTCCGTGTTGTTTATTTATGTTTATGTGTGTGTCTTCGTTTTTCTTTTCTTTGCCTTGCTAATGTTATGCCTTTGTTCCTTTCTTTTTCCGTGTTGCCATTGTCCTTGAATTGTTCGTTTTAGACTGACGGTTCGGTTCTCACTTACTTTACTATGAAGAATGACCAAAGTTCATTTTGGAAGGCCTAATGGTGACTTTAAAATGAAGATCAACAATAAAGAATTGTGCAATTTGTTTGTTATATGCTTTACCATGTATTTGTAGAGGCTCTGTGTCGTGTGCAAATACAAAAAAAAATGTACTCCATATCCTTATTTGTTCATGTTACCGTAAACTTTGACTTACCTTTAGTATGTTTTGCTGTCGGTTTCATAATGTCATATGTCATGGATTCTAAGCTGATGTATTCAACTGATGTTTCAGTTTGAATCTTTGTGGGGCCATAACATGTAAATAATCCTTTACTTTCAACAGGTATCACTGTACTAATTTCATTTTCACGAAATATCTCCACGATTCCGTTTTGTCTATTTTCTATGTCGCCTATTGTCATATTAAATATGCGGTTGTTATCTCTGTTGCTTTCAAATATAAGATCAAAATCCTTTTGTCCAGAAACTTCCCGTAGGTTACCAGAAAAAGATAGCTGAAATGTAAATGACAAATGAAAGGATGACATTGTTTCTTTATTTGAAATTTTAATTAAGAAAATTTATGGCAGGTATATGGTTTCTTGAAATTTAACCATGGGCTGGGCCTTTAGATTCGAATTTAACCCAGAGGTATATGGATTAAAAATAAAAGTACGACAATATAAACAAGATACAAAAATTTTAGCTACCTATTTTCAACACTTATATAGTTGGTACAGCGATTTTTATTCTGATCAACTTAAATGTGGAAGCGATCTGTACATCAAAAATCAATCCCCCATGTTGATATTTCAATCGGGAAAGCAGTTTTCCTATCTTTTTTTTAAAGAACAACAATGAACTCATGCAAACAAATTTCAAAATAATTTTTTAAAAGTATTAATTCTTGATCGATCATTATACAAATAATCATGTACAGTCGTAAACAATTTAACATATCTTATTCTTATTTCATATGTTTAATTGTGTATTGAAGATAAAGTTCGGGATGCAAATATAAAAATTTGAATATGATGCAAGAATATAGTCTGTATTTGTTTGACATTTGGAAATGATGGTACTTAAGTATTGTGGGGAAACACCAAAAGCTTTCTACTCTTTAATGACACCACTTCAAATTTAGTAACGATTTATATCAAATTTTCCTGATGACTTACTCTGAATCTTTGACCACATCTACAGCTACATTCATTGCTTCTTTTCAAAGAATCTGCACTATATCCGAGCTGAATCCATGATTTAATTCTGCCATCAACTTTCCGTGTCATTGCTACTTCCATGGCAACTAACAAGGTTTCAGAATTCACCCATTTTGAAATTAAGAAAAAATGTACTTTCTTTTCTTTGTTTAGTGACCTCTCTACAGCTTTCACAACACCAGGACAATCGACTTTGACCTTCTCTTTTGATGAACCAACATAGCTTAAAATGAAATGATAAGTATGGATATCTAACGTCCGTTATTGTTATGTCTGCCATCGATTCTTCAATATTTTGGTATTAAACATCAAAAATTGATAATAGTAATGCAATACCGAAATTGCGGTAATGTGAAATTAATGCTAATAGGGTTTTTGACAATTTATGTTGCTAACGTTAGTGAAATAAAAAGAGATAGTACATAATATTGCAGTACCACATCACAAATGTATAATGCCTTATATGTTAACAAGTCAATAGAATAAAAGATCGTTACATTCTTACATCGAAAAATGTTTTATTTTAAAAGTTGCCGTTTTCCGAGACTCGTCCATTTGAGCATCAATTATCTCCCAATCGTCAACTGAACATGGATCCTCTTCCGATGTAGCCAAAATGACAACTCTATCCTCTGGTGACATTTTATAATGTATTGGAATTTTCATTTCAATCTCCTGCTTTGGTTGTTGGCCATTTGACATATATATTTCTATCATATTTGTCGTTACCACATTTCCAACCTTATCTTCGTTTACATCTTGTGTGTTAAAAAACTACAATGATTAATATAAAAAAAAATTTAATATTAATTAATTTGTTCCTGATAAAAAGACAATATTTTTGTACACCCATATTCTATATTCTTTTATACTTAAAAAATACCAAAAAATGTGAAAAAATGTCCATAAGAAAAAACACGATCAATAATACCTAATTATGGAAATTAGATAAGAATTCGTGAAATAGAAATTCTTTGTAAAAGAAACTTATTCCTCATTTACATTACGGTAATGGTACTAACAAGAAATCAGTGTTGCATGAGGTAATATGTGCAGAAAACAGATGTTGTGCTTAGTGAGTTGTGAAGAATAACTGTCCTGTCTCATAAGGCAATAGAAATATGACAGTGCTATTTTGGAAAGATTATTGATATTTCAGATAACAGACTTATGTTGTGAGCAGTGAAAGGTTGGTGTTTACAAAGCTTCTTAGAATAGAGAGCGGTTATATTCCTTTTGCGTTGTATCGTATTTCAACATAGCTTAGATAGAATTTTGAAATAAAGTACGGCAATTCTACTGTATACTGTTAATTTATTATTTTTATTTATTTATTTATTTTTTGTATTATTAACTTTTTAAAAATTTGTCATGAATTTGAATTTTTAGATATATAAACGTATAGTCAATATGTTTATTATATTTGTCTCCTTTATTTCTTGCTGTACAAATAAAGATTTTACCTGCAGTGACAGTTTTCCCTCTCGTTCAAATGTGCCTTTCGGAATTCGTATTTCGGCGTTTGGTTCTGCTAAGGGAGCAAGTGTTACCGCCTCTTTTGTTATATCAAATTTTTCTGGCATTGCCACTTTGAGAAGGTAAAAGGTTACACTATTCTTCCGTACATTTATTTTTAAAGTCACCTCTGAAAACTGGAAAAACAAAAATAAATTCTTTCCAAAACTTTCTGTTTGAACATAACATAATATTGTTACAATCGAAGTGTCACATTTTTCAGTAGGATTTTATGAGCAAAATATAAAGTTTACTGACTCAACTTATACAGTTTATAAAATTTAAAGCGACGCATTATACTTTTTGACAAAACAATTACATCATTTTTTATACAATATCAAAAATCTTATATACTTATAATATTCTACGTACTAATTCTTACTTATACAAGTGTAAATAAAAAGAAACTGATCTTTGTAGTTTTTTGCAACGAAACCAAGGAAATTGTTATTCATCTTTTTTGGGAATGTTCAATAGTTCAATAGTTAAAACTCTGTGGTTGCAACTTTCCGATTCTCTTTCTATTTCATGCTGTATTCATCTTCCCCTTACATTAAAAAAACATTATGTTAGGGACAGACATTTGCCAGAATTCTAATAATTTATTTTTTTATTGTTATTAAACACTATTTATATAGTTGTAAAATTGTAGGCCAAATAGGGTCTGTAAGTCTCGTCAAGTGACACCGAGAAATCGCGATAAAACAGCAATTCGAAAACGTTTCCCACAAAAATATGACGTTGCAGGATTATGACGTTCAAATATTTTGCCTGAAACGTCAATTGTTTTTGTTAAAAATGCTACTTCCGGGTACAGATTATGTACCTGGAGGTTCCAAAATTGAACGAGACTTACAGAACAACAATGTTCCATTGCTTTTTACCATGTATTTGTAGAGACTTTGTCTCATGCGCATTTACTCCATATCCCTTCTTTGCTTATTACAGACCCTATACCAACTTTAATTGGAGCTAAAAAGAAACTAAAAAATATTTATGAAATCGAGAAATTGTCTGTTACATATTATAAATCACCTGCAGTTAAGACAAAAATTGAACATAAGTGGTATGTTTTTTAAAAGAGTTTTGTATATGATTGAAGAAAACATATTACCTTATGGTTTAATATGTAATATGTTAATATGGTAGTTTTTTTTTGGCACCTCACCAATGGACAGTGACTTAAGGTGCACAAAGTATATTCATGTTCAATGTTCTGTATGTATTGTCTACATGTGTTAAGCTGTAATATTGATTCTCTTCAGAATATTTATATTTTTTTAATTTTGAAGTCAGGCCACTATATATGAAAGAAATTATAAAAATTTACTTATATATCAATAATTAAGGAACTGTATTTTAATTACTATACTAATGATATATATCTAATCTTTAAACTTTATTATACTAATGTATTTTACATGTATTTGGAATGAGGAGTAATCGCATACGTAAACCTTTATTTGAAATTTATTGAAATTATCAATATGTTAAAAGTGAATATTTGGAAAAAATAAGAAATTACAAACAAAAAAAATCATTCCAGGTGGTCATAACTACTACAGTTCCAAGGACTGTCAGTGCTATTTTAAATTTTCAAATGACTTATAATCACTTTTACAGAGAAATGAATCTCAGACTATTTTTTCATTTCTTGAATATTAGTTAAGCTATTTGTTAAATTAAGCTGTTAATAAATCTTTAATAATATAACAATGTACTATCACTTGCTGACTTCGCCTATATATCATGAATGTGATGCTTAAACTGAGTGATGTGACTTTGAAATATCACCAATTAGAACATGCATATTGAAAAGAATTTTTCTGGACCATCCTTTGGTCTGCTTGAGTTTGAATGAATTTGTGTCTCATTCACATTTTTTTGTTACGTATAAATAGTTTCATTGTAATTTTCTGACAAAAGATATATATATATGATTTGAAAAAAAGCACATAACTTCAATGACGTGAAAAGAGAAAAAAATCACACTAATATATATTAAATTATTTTTTAATTGCATCTTTTTTAGCTATCTTTAAGCATGATTATTTTTTAAAAATTATTTCGGGTCCACAAAGTTTCTATACTTATGATTACTGTCTTGATTTATGACTAAGAGTTTCTGATGACGTACATGTTGCCGAGCCAGTTGCACATTTCATCAATGGTAAATTCAATGTACGTGTATGTGTTATGGCCTCTCATGTATTTTCTCGATATTCACATGTATGCTTTTGGAACTTTAGGTTTTTGTTCTCTTCTAGCTTTTATAGTCGTCGAAATGGTTATATAAGCAGAACAAATAAACGGAAATTTTGCTATTTTGTTACGTTCATTTTATAAGAAAGTCACCAATAAACAAATATTGTCTCGTTTATACAAGTAGGCGGCAGAATAGAAATCATTGCCATTCAATGAAAAAATTAAAAGAAAAACAGTAAAATCCATTTCTTCGTCATGTAAATCAACAAAAAGTAGATTATTCGCCTCATGATACTTACATGCAAATATGTTTTCACGCTTTCAACGCGACCTATTTTTCCCTGAGGCGATGCAATGGAAAAATTTTCACTACATTTTAAAACATCATTCACACGTGTTTTAAATTCTAAAACCTTTCTTTTGTGATGCCATAATTTGTATTCATAAATATCGCTAACAGTTTCCTCTTCTTTCCGCAGTCCGCGTTTAACTGACGAGTATTCCCGTTTCATTTTAGAACAGTACAAGAAGAACGCTTCTGTGAAGTTGTCCGTGTCTATTTCAGTATCTAATTCATTTATACACACATTTCCTCCTGGCTTCACATACATAATTTTAGATACTATTGATCTGAAATAAAACAATAAAGTAAGACTACAAAAAAAAGAATTATGTACGTATCTACGTACTATTGAGGCTTATTAAGAGGGGTTCCCAATACATGTATCTTATACCCCATCATACCACAGCAACTTTGGACTAAAATATCCCTTTGAAAATTGAAGATATCCCAATAAGTATTGAAATATCCCATATCCATAATTCACAATATTCCATATCCCAGTCATAAAAATCGTAAATATCCCATATCCTAATATACCCTAAACAAGCCTCACTATTAGTCTAATTTCTGTGCTAATCTGATGACTATACTGGCTTTTACACACATGCTTTTGTCTCATACCCTTGCCATGTTTGCTTGATACTATACATGCCAAGTAATCTATAAATGAGAGCTTTCTGTATAAACTTTACAGATTTCTGTAAAGATAATGCGATTTAACATATAACTTGCTATTTTCTGAGATAACATGCTGTTTCCTCAACACTGAATGTATTCTCTTGTTTTGTTGCTTACAAATTAAAGCATGATTACAGTTGATTCATTTCAGTAATGCAATCTGGGAGGTCACTGAGAATGCCTGCTCCTTCTAGGGCTCCAGGGATGCAGATTCTCATGGACAGGAAGAGACTGCCATATCCAAGAAGATCCCATCATATACACGGTAAGGAGACGTTTGTTTTGTTGGACATTGTTGATTTGTGTGTATTTTAATAAGAGATTTATGGATATTATCTATTGTTTTAACACCACTTCTATTATTGTGGACAATATTGGCACAAATTTATATTCATGTCAATTGCAATTTTATACATAATAATCTTTTGGGCAATTTTGAACAATTTGATAAAAAAATAACACTACATTTTCTGTATTTTTACACCTTGTCCTGTTGCCTCTCTTTGCTAAAAACTAATTTTTTTCTGTTTTGACCCTCAAGACTTCCACAATATTATTCATACAGGTTAAGTGGTTTCATAGTATAATTATGATTCTGCAAAATCTCTACATACTCTAATGAGCTAAAAATTTTCAAAATATAAATATTGGTTAGGATGCAGAAAAGACCCAAGGGTGACTGCTGTTTGAATTTGATCAACTTTTTGGAAAAATCAATAACGATTTTTAAGAAATCAATATGCAATGATGTTGTGTAATAATTCTTTGGTATCAACTATAATTTGATGAATTACAGTTCCAAACAGTGATTTTATTTAAGGATGATAAATTTCTTCAAAATTCACCAAAATCCATTACTTTTAATGAGAGGTTACTCCTTGAAACACGTGTACAGCATAACAAAATATACTTTTTATTATGCAAATTAGGTATTTTTGAAACCACTGGGTAGATTCTAGTGGTAGTGGACCAGAGGTCCTGCAGGTTATTCACAAACCCAGTAGTAGACTTATCTGACATGAAAATTGCACTTCCGGTAATATTGGAATGTACTTTTTTTAATCAAACTGAGGCTTCATTCCTTCTACTGCACTGGGTGGATGTCTTGGTACCGGATTTGGCTTTCTATTCAAATTTTTGGTAATGAGTACTTCTTTCGGACTATTTTTGGATTATAAATTTCCAATTTATTGATTCAAATGCTGATATTGAAAGGTTACTCCTTGAAACATGTGCACAGGATAACAAAATTGACTGTTTATTATTCAACATAGATATTTTTGCGTTTTTAAATTCTATCATGCAATAGACTGGGTAACTGACTTTTCTAACTTTCTTTTTGTTTGGTTTCTTTTAAATGCTTTGATATGTGCCTCAATTAACGAAACTCAAAATTGGTTTTTCGAATATTTAAACTTTAAAAGGTTCATGAAAGTTAGGAGTTTCTTTCTCGAACTATTAAAGCCCTGTCCTTAGCCTTTTTGTATTACATTTGGGTCCTTTGAGCCTGCATGTTCTATAAAATGAAATCTAAGATATATTTTTTACTTCCAGAAGTTTGATTCTTATTTGATATGACATTAAGAGACATGACATGAGTTGGCGAAATTTATTTTAAACTCGTTATATTATTATTTTTTGGAAGTTGCCAGTCATTTGGATGTTTCAAATTTACTGAGATTTTGGCAGTATTGTGAATATATAAAAACACTGTAGCGGGAGTTCTAAGCATAAAGAGAGAGACTAACACACTTACTTCTGTTTATATGCCGGTGCCACAGCATGATACCTCAGTAGGATAGTGGCGATTTCTTTCTGCTTTGGATTTAGTTCTCTCATTGCCCATTTCTTAAAAATAATTCAATTCTATTTAAAAAATGCTGTATAACTGATCGAGAAAAAAATACGTTGAATGCATGTATCTTGATTATTGTTATTGTTGTTCACCAAGATGCCTTCAACAATAAGCTATGATCATACCTCATAGCAAGTTCAGACGGCGCCTAGCGACGGTTTCATCGGAATATATTACTGGATGTCGAACCACGATACATCTTTGTTCTTTTTTTATCCATGGTTTTGTAAACCCTCAAAACTATAGGTCCAAGAACGAAACGATTCGGAATCGTTTTGTTTCTGTCTTGTACCTATATTTTTGGCGTTCCTGTTAATTTTTGTTTATTTGTTTTGTTTTTTTTCATGTTGTTTCCGCTTGTGTTGAATCTGAATTGCCGTGAAGTACAAAAAGTATTTCCCTGGAAAACAAAACCAAAATCTTTTTGCAGGTGAGGATACGCAGAAATTTATAAATATCTACATTATAAATAATAATAATACTTAAAATAAAGTTTTTAGGTCCACACGAGATTGACGTAGATAAAATTACACACAACAAAATATTGCAATTGATGGAAATTGGGGATAATAACAAAAAATTATATTACTTTTTTATGTTTTAATAATATACAGTCCAGACAAAGGTAGAAGTTAATGGCATATTACTTACCCAATCCTGCAATTCTATTTCAGCTCCTAACGAACAAAAAAGTTCAACAATTTGGATATGTAAACAGTTCACAGCCAAATCAAGAACAGTTTGTCCATGCTAAAATTACAATAAAATGATATGCAAGTAGTATGTGTTATATAAAACAGTAATGGAGGAAGTAACCAAATGGAATGGATAGCTCGAGGTATGATATAGATATCGAAGCAGAAATCGTATTATTAATGCGATGCATATTGTTCTTTTAACTTAATTCCAAAATCATTTATTTCCACTAGGTTACAAATGTAATTAAACAGCGGCAGTAGAATACAGAAGGAACAAAGGAAGTGATGATTACAAAAATCGAAGTCCAAAGACATGACAAAAAAGGCAACAGAGAAAAACAATGACAAAACATGAAAATGAGACAGCCACAATGCACTGAAATAAAAAGACGACATTAAGAACTAAGGCACTCACCTGATGAACTCCCATAAAAACTGGGAGTGACATCAGGTGCTCCGAAAGGGTAAGCATGACCTGCTCCACTAGTGGCATCCGTCATTCTATCAGTGAGTCAATCCAGGGTTGAGTCAAAACTGGTTATCTCAAATGCGTGAAGACGTTAAATCTAGCTGTAAATGTCCGTTATCATTTGGGACACAGACACGTCATATCTGTCAATGATGTCATGGTGACGGCCATAGAATTTCTGAAGGGATGCAAGTAACAAAGGCTGAACCTATCCTTGACTAAGCAGCTTTTGGGACAGTGTTTTTGCTTTGTTCAAAAGGTAAAATGAGATTAATTTTCATACATAGTTTTGCACGAACCTGATGATTACTAAAACGACGAGTGACAATACACCACTACTTGCTCAATATTACCAAAGCCCCCTCCCCATATTTTTGTAGACTTTTACCTGAGGTTCAAACAATTCATCTGAAAGAGACATTTTTTTTGTATAACTTGCTATGAAAAAAGACTGTGATTAATATAAGCAAAAAGTAAACACCCGAAGTTGAAAGCATAGGAGTAGGTACCTCCTGTAAGTAGTTTTACATTAAGTTATGATAAAATTTTATTTTAAAAAAGTCGTTTGAATTTAGAATCAGATGAATACTTATAGAATATTCTGACGAAGAAATTCATAATTATCAGCAAAAATAATTAATTTGAAACAGCATTGACACTTCCTTACAGTTAGATTGCCTCAAATTAGAACTATATTCATTTACCAGTATATGCCTCACTTGGTTCTAAATAACTTTTGATACATCCATATAGTAGAAGTGAGGTAAACTGATTGCCTATTGGAATTTGGCAAATGGATTTTCAGTTAAAGCCTGTGGCAGCCATGGCTACACAAAATGTTGAGTCTATTCAAAAGAATATAACTTACTTCAACACTTACGTGATTAGAACTTGTTATATCTGCACCAAAGGATAAAAGAGCCACCACAACTTCAACATGTCCTTTCCTTGTAGCCTTGTGTAAAGCTGTTTCCCTTGACTACACAAAATTTAAAAAATACTTTGTTAATTGATTTTTTAAGTATATGGAATTCTTTGTAAGGGTGACTACATAATCTAACTACACTCATGATTTTAATAGCCACTGCAAATAGTAAAGTTTTATTAACAACTTTCTGACTATTTTTTGAATTATGGATTTCCATATTATTTGATTCTAATGCTGCTGATGTGAGGTTACTCCTTCAAAGACGTGTACACCACAACAAAAATTACTGTTTATTATGCAACGTAGGTATTTTTGTATTTTTTTTTAATTTCCTGTCGATTTTCAACATATAGGATTTTCAGTCCGACAGTGCACAAAGCTTAAAAAAACTGAGCTAATGCAAATGACATTTACGGCAGTATTGCACGAAGAAATTTTAATAAAAATACGCCTATATGTCACATGCCGTTAGTCTAAAATTAATCTTAGGTAATACCATGTCCCTTGCATTTATGTTGGCGCCCTTCTCATATAACTGTATAATTAAATCTATATGGCCTACATTTGCAGCATAGTGTATACAGCTCCAACCAGCCTACAAAAATGATATAAAAAAATTAGTCACCAATGTCAAAAACTAACTCTAACTGAAAGAAATGTATAGGTGAAAAGAAATGCTGTTAACGTCTAAATTGTTATCCATGTAATTAGAAGAAACAAATATCTAAGAGCCAAGCATTTGATATTTTAAAACTCCTGATAAAAATATAAAAGTTATCATTATGTGCAATATATAGGGTCTCTGAAATGCATATCAGTAACTGTCTCTGAAGATATTTATTTCATTATTTCTGGCATTTTGATATTTATTCAGTACCATTTGAATATACAATCAAACAATATTTTTTATTAGGCTTTTGAAGCAAATAGAAAAAAGAAGGGAAAGTATGTTTTTATATTCACTTTCATGTTACACTACGTTCGAGCCAACATAAGCAGAAAATCTGTCGTTATAGATTAACTGCTGCGTCCGAAAAAAACATAGTAACCATAAATGGAAGACCTAAAAAAGGGCACATAAAAATATATATTCAGACTTACACTGTCCTTACAGTTTACATCTACATTTTGTTGGAGAAGTTCCAATGCTTCCTTTGTTTTTCCAAGCCGAAATTGATGAAGTAACTGTATTCCGAGGTGTGTCTGAAATAATAGCGATAACTTACATGAAAAACATTTAATTTACAAAGACCGATAAGCGAAATTCACCAGACGACCTTACAATAGTACAAAAATTCATAAAGAATTTCCAAATCAAAGGTCACGTGTTCCTGTCGTCTGTCTTTGGCTTTAATTTGACTTTTTGACATGCAATAGTACTTGTAGAATGTGATCTGCAATTGTAATTTTCAGTTTTTGTGTTTCCAGTATTTATATTTATTTGATTTGAAATACCGTATTTTACTTGAAATAAAACTTTTCATGAAAAATAACAATCTATATTATTGTTGCAGTTGATCATTTTTTAATCAAATGATGTTCTACCATATCGTGGTTTTCATTTCAATAACCATGGTGTGGTTTTTGTATAATAAATTCATAATTTCATGAATCGATAATCTATTGCAAGTTGTTTTTAATAAAAGGTCATAACACAAATTTAAATTTCTGCATCTTTTCATATCTTTCAATATAAACTGAATCCATAGAAATAGCTGATTCTCAACAAAAAATAGTGAAATAATGGCCAAATCAGCTGAGAATTGATCTTTAAAATCAGAATACTAATGTCTTGATTTTCATATAGCATTGGTTTTCATGCTTAGACCGAAGAACACATCTCCTCTGACCAAGGGTTTGATGTGCATCTCTGAGAGGAGAAGATCGTGATCCTCGCCTAGCAATGATGTGTCTCCTATGGAAGATCTCAAGTATTTTAACTGTAATTGCTAATTGCAATAACATGAAATTGCAATTGCAACTGACCGTCATTGACCATTGCAATGTGAATAAAATTTCGTGTTTTTGTCATCACCATTTGGCAAAAATGATTAACTTTCTACTTTGTCATGACTTTGTGACGTTATACTCTCTTTTATTGGCAATGGAGTTGGTCCAACTTTATTTTCAATTAATCTAGTGGCTGCTTTCATTCGTCCCCAAACAGCTGATTCTACAAAGAAATAATAATCAAAATGTCTGAAAAATGTATAAAAGTTAACGCAAAAAGAAAAACACCTCCAACACGAGTAAATGTTTTCATCGAAATTGCAGGTAACTTAGATCTTTAAAACTGAAGAGCAATTAGACTTTACCATCTTGTCAACTTTTGCTAAAAGACTATGACTTCTTAAACATAAACACTGCCACCAAAAGAACAGTTTGGACAATATGTATTAAAGTTACAGTATAAATTCAGTTTGTAAAGATTTGCATTTCAACAACTAATGTCTTTTAAAAATTGTTACATTTGAAAAACCAAAAACAAAAAAGCTGATATATAAATAAGTTGTTGGGACTATATCAGAAATATTGTTAAAGGCTTCCTGACTTTAAGATGAAGAACAATTATAAAAACGTTGTTCTATTTCTTTGTTTACATTTATAGAGACTTTGTCTAATTTGCATTTACTCCATGTTCCATCAATGTTAATTCGAGCACGTGGTGACTTCAAGGTGAAGAGCAACAACAAAAGTGTTGTTCTACATGTGTTTGCTTAATTATGCCATGTGTTGATAGGAATTTTGTACCATGTATATTTATTTCATATCATATCATTTCATTTGTTCATAGTACCAATGAATGAATGGGAACCATTTTATCTAAAAATGGGTGCTTATTGAGTTTACTTTATTGAATGTCAATTGATCTAACTGAACATTCGGAAAAATTCACATAAAAAACAATTTGTGCGAAATAAGTTTTACTTTATTAATGTCCATTGGTCTGACTGAACATTCTGAAAAATTAAACTAGTGATGGTGTTTACCGTGTAGCGTCATCTGTTAAAGAAATGTTCACAACGAATAGGAACTTCTTTAAGCTTTGTCCCTTACTGGCTACACTTTGCGTTATACTTTTTCAGATCTGAAAGAAAATGAAGAGTCATGCTATATTTTGCTTAGGAATTTGGAAACAGTATATTAAACCTAAAAGTAAGTAAAATCTCGATATCAAAACCAATGGAAGTACATGATAAATTTTCAATTTTCAATCACAATAATATAAGTTAACCTAGCAATGGCTTCTGATAAAATTGGAACTTATCTGTCTATTTAAGCTCCAATGTAATAATTGTTTCAGTAATGAATGAAGACAAGTCAATGCGTTTGGCTGATATATTTTGAAAAATTGAAAAAGATGGTCAGTGTTCATTTAACTCAGTGCTAAGTGCATCCGAAAATTCCTAGAATTGTACTCCTGAATGACAGTTCATAAAAAAAGTTTGTTGTCGAGGACTTGTAGAAAAGCATAAGAAGCTTGTTTTAGATCTTTTTCTTATCAACATCGAAATCTTCAGCGGGTTCCCTCGAAATTTTAGAAAAAACATACAATTTGGCCATTGTTTAGCAAATAATAACAATGATGAAATAAATATTTATAATAAATAACAAAATACCGAAATTACTTTGAATTTAGTTTTAATTCGACATATGCGCATTTCAACAACATATGCTTAGGACAGAGCTTTGCAAGTATGTAGATAAAATAAAATAAAATAAATAGAAAAAAACTGAATGAATGAAAACAAAATGATTTTCTACATCATTTTCCACTTTTTAGGACTTTTGTTATGTAAGTCTGCTAAAATATATATTTTTTGCTTGAAATTAACAATTTTCATTCATTTTTTTTTTGGAGAAAAAAAATGCCTATCTGAAGAAAAAATGTGTATCAACTCAATGCAAGTTTTTTTTCAATAAAGACAAAATTGACAACATGTATGATCAGTATTAGCTTAATAAATTTTTAGAGAAAATACGTCATAAGTCAGACTTTTTCTGCTTGATAATGACGTGATATCTACATCATTATACATTTTCATAACCTATAATGTGTTTAAGGCAAAATCAGTCACCGCTACGCAAACATATTTTTGATATTTTCAAAAGTTATCATTCTCGATTCACCGATATATTTTGTGTATTCTTTATTTCCGTGTTTTAATCCTAATTTAAATGGGTTATATTCATTGCCATTTGTAAAATACACTTTTTTAAAACTACAATTACACCTTATGAATGTAACGTGTATTCTGATTTGTTACACAGCCGTAGTATTTTTGGAGTTTTAAAATTTTTAACAGCTCTCGAGAATTTCACTTTCACCCTTTTTATACTTCATCGAAACCCAAAGTCTCTCTCGGTTTGATGATATAGAAATTTGGGAATATGATGAACGTCGGAGTATTTACCCCCAAAAAATAGTAAAAAATGATAAATGATAAATAAAAAATGAAAAATAAAATAAATGAAATATAAAAAAATAAAGTCTTGGGTCTAAACTTCCCTTACCTTCCAGGTCTAGGAAATTTTAACGACCCGCAACTTCAATTTTTGAAAAAAAACCCTCTACCCCTCTTATATCTCTTTAATATTTACATAAGAAGATAATTGCCATAGAAAAACAGATATGTTATCTACTGAATAGAAATCATTACAACTGATATCATTTCAATCGAAGTACATTTGTTATAGGTGTCACATGTTGTGCTTTATCTTATAATTCCAATAATTGTTGAAATATACTGAGCACCAATGAAAACGCAACACCTTATATATATGTTTTGGTTTTAGAAATCTTCTATGTCGATCTAAAGATTTTTTCTTTGCTAAATTACTAAGCAAAGTGTCTGCTTAAAGTTTTCCATCCATGCATTTTTAGTACATTCTTGAAAATTTACAAAATGAAAATTTCCAAATTGAATGGACGAAAAATTTAAGAAAAAAATGCCTGATTCTTCAAATTCTGAGATCCCATTTAGTCAAAAAGTAAGAGTGAAATTTGACAAAAATGGCAATGTTTTGATTCTTTTGGTAAAAAGATACCGATTTTTGAGAATTTCAATTCAAAATATAAAAAAGATTTGAAATTTGCATAAGTGTTCCCAAAAGGATTCAAAAGAAGCTGAAACATTTCAAACTGATTCAGCGTGGTTCACAGAAGATAAACGTGAAAGTAATGTCTGTTAATTGGAAAGAAAGCATTCTGACAAACAACCCAGGGATTTGTTTAAAGTTATCATTCATGGATTAAATGAAAACCGGTCCCAAAACTTTGAGATAAGAAAATGTTTTCACAGGGTTAGGCTTTGTAGTGGACAAAAAGGAAAACCAATGATGCGTTAATTCGCACCATGCGTGTGCATTTCATGCCATGTTTTGCGGGTGGACTGGTTT
>MJUU01072136.1:68305-87726 GCA_002080025.1 Modiolus philippinarum
CTTATACGTGTTTTTCTTGTGTAGTTCCCTTGCAAATTGTTGCATGTAATTATAATTTTCAGCCATTGTAGGTGTTTCCTGTTATCCATTTTTAACATGTTACAAAAGTTCCATTTTTAAAGTCCCAACCACCATAGTTAAAGGTAAAGATGATGTGTATCGCAGATTAATGGACGAATACACGAAACTGAAAATCTTCCCACAGACTTCATTCAACTTAATTTCTATGAAGTCAATATTTCAAATTTTCAGCGTTTGACCTGAATTCCGCAGTTCTTTGGTTTATGGCCAACAAAATAAGCCGTTCTAGATGGACCGAATCAATTCACGAGATATGCTCGACCTTCAACCTGACATTGAGGATTCGTTTATTGATGTTTTCTTTTTTGTATTACACCAAAAGCCATGCAGGAACTTTCAATGTTGTGAGGAGTGATATTACAACTGATAAAATATCGAAGTTAGTAAAGTACGCTCTAATCATATCAAACTTGACTAGGCGTATTACCAGTCATTGCGATGCTGAGATTAGATGATATCAAGATCAGGCCAATCATTGACGAAAGCAAATAAATAACCCATTAAAGTCGAATATAAAGCAGGCGGGAACTTTGATAAACCATTTACGTGACAATATAATTCATCCGTTTGATATCATGTAGTTATCACTTAACAAAGACGAACAATATTTCTACTGGCCTACGCACTTCTAAGGAGGTTGAAGCATCACTGTTGAATGCAAAAGAAACATGAAAAGCAATTTGGAAGCTTGCATTGAACTATTCACTGGCTTATATCAAAATATTTACAGATATGCATAAAAACACAAGCCTGAAATGTAGATCCAGTTAGGTCGTCTGGGGCAGTATCAATCCTGACCTGATATTCACTTATCTCATGAAGAGAAGACGCTTGAATCTAATAACTACTGTCGTACCCGATTGGACAAATCAAATCCGCTCTTTTTCATAGTAACGGGAGTACGCAAAAATGGAACAACTCTGATCTAGCTAGGGAACTAGTAATTGTGGGTAATGGCAAAATTACCGAACAGAGTTGCCAAGAGACGAAATCCATGAGACAAAAAGACAAATCAGGTGGAAACCAACGGAGAAATTGTCGACCGCAATGGTCCTGACTTGGTACAGGAATTTCAAAAGGAATGGTTGGTTTAACCAGTTTTAGTTAGGGAACTAGGAAAAGAGCTCTTTCAATATTTTTCACTCCAACCTTTCGATTCCACAGTATTTATCAGAGATGAAAATAGCGTTATCTGATAAACGGACGTCATGTTTTTTCTAGTTGTTTTGAGATTTGACACTGTAGAAAGAAGTTGAAAAAAAAAAACAAAACAGAGCCTTCATTATTATTAACAACAGCGGAATTGATGCTTACGTATGATTTTGCAAAATTTGATTAGAGAGGCATAGACATGTGTGGTGAACAACCATAACACTTAATGCCACATCCATTGTCCCGTAATTCAATGACTGCGGTATTGTCACCAAACTTTGAAAAAACACTGTCATTCTTTGCCCCACAATAGTTAAATGTTTCAAATAGGCAACGACCAAAGTGCACATATTAAGTCGATTGTATAAAAACTTGACAATAACAAATGATATAGACAATATATAAGCAGATTATCAAAATAATATCACTTTGATCTCATCAAACCTAAAAAGCCAAATCATCTTAACTTGTGAAACCTCCGTCATGTACAAATATAACAACATAGAAGATAAGTCTCTTATCCTAATTCGACGTTGCCCACGAGACTATCTCCAACATTTAGGACAAATTGTGGCAAAACGTATTGAAGGCAAAATTTCAAATCACAGACAAAAATACAACAAAGCCCCTACTTGCGAATCCAATGGTCCGTATTCCACTGATTCAAATGTTAAGAAGAATTTAGCGAATTGGATATGGATTAAGGATCAGCTGCTTTGATTTGCACAACGCAATGCGTCTATAGAAATATGCGTTTGACGCCAATTTGTGATTTGATATACGTATTTTGCATTATATGGATTTTAGTGTTATCCTTTTATGTTAATCTTAACTTCATCAATACTGTGTATTGTGACATGAAATGTGTATTGAGGATTTGTCATCTTTATAGGAAGATAGTTCTATATTTTAAGAACATCTGTTACCAGAGAACGATGAAATACATTGATTTAGTGACGTTTTATGACAATATTTGTCCATCTTTATTTCCATTGGGTTTCAATATTGAAAAGGTCAGTACGGCTTTCTGTTTATATTTCTTTTTAATTGTTGATTTTATTCATATTTCTTCAAATATTTTTAAGCCTATATTTTTTTATTTAAGGTATATTTTATACATTTACTTGATTTATAATCCCTTCTTTTTCAAATTTAGAATTACATAATACTTTTAAACTAATCTTTACCCACAGGAGCCTAATCGTAGATTGCTTTTTACACATTTATGTCTGCAAAGTTTTGTTGTTGTTGGCTTATTTTGCTTTCGAAAAAGAATCTTATAAAATAATTTTACTTTAAATAGAAATGTTTATTTCCACATTAAAACCATAAAATATTACCGTTATGATTAGTGATCAGTCATTTTTCGATATCACTCTTAAAAATATTCACATTGAATAATATAGGAAGCGGATTATTTAATGTTTGAAGAGTCATAAATGCAGAGTCAATTTATTCAAAATAGATTATAGCCATTCCGTAAAATTTAATTCATTGCGATTGAATTGCTATAAGGTAACTTATTTTCAGTTTTTCAGTGGATTCACGTTAACACAAATCCTTTTCAACCAATCAAACGTCGCTTAAACAACAACACTTTTCAACAAATAAAATAGTCTCACATTCAAAATAAATGTAATTGACTGTATAATGAAATATTTACAAAAGATCTAAAAAGTTGCAAAGCAAAATCTAATGCTTATGCAAATAAATTTAAATTTGTAAATAACAATAGCATTCGTAATAAGTGAATCAAAAAAAAAAAAAAGAAAAAATAGTACAAATGAAAAAAAATTATCTTCATGCTATTCCTGATGGTTCACTGCTGCACAATCAGGTAGATTGCTGGAAAACTGGCCATTTTAAGCGTGTTCACAAATTATTCCTTGGGCGTGAATTCCCCCTACATAAGCACAGGAATCTGCTTATAAAGGCCTTGAAAAAAGTATATTATAAACATCTGAAATCGAAGACCAACCGAATTAGAGTTCTAGCAGATGATATATTCACTGTGGAATTTGAGCGTCACAATTTCAGTGGCACATAAGTTAAACAGCATTTTCAACTTTTCATTTTTCAGTTAGGCCCATTTTCGTTGAGTTACATCTCATAAGTGCAACACCAGAAAAAAGGTATCAACAGCAATGGTCCCGCACGGTACATCCATTTCAAAAAGAAATAGTGTGATACCCCTTGTTATGGCGCACCAAACTTCTCTTTCAGTTTCGATAACTCAACATCAATTGATATGAAAAGGTCATAGACAGTGAAAAGAAATGATCATCTCAGTACTTAGTAATCAAAGCTCTATAAGAACTGATGGTGTTCGTATGTGTTGAAGTTAAAAAAATTACCTCATATTTATGTCCAATTTCAAAGTTAGGCATACCACTGCAGTCAAATTATGATATCGAGATTTGTTTGGAGTATGACAACTTCCTAAAATATGAGCGTTGTTTTAGGGATATGAATTATTAACCTTTTTTATTCTAGGGATATTAAAAGGAAATGTGGATTGTCGATACACTTAAATATTGTCATGCAGTTTCAATTTTTTTGTCGAAATATTTTATGCAGAGGATATCCCAATGCATGCAAATTCATCCTCGCGAACGATTCATGAACGATTATGCAAAACGAATTTTTTACATGGATTGACGGATCAATTAACTTTGACGCCAACAATCCTTGTATACATTGTTAATAATCCTTGTAAAAATCTTTTGCAAGAGTTGTGGATTTTTTTTTAAATTGTAGATGTTGGGGCTGATAAAGTATTTGATGATAATCATTCTTGTTGTTGATAAAATGATTTTATAAGACTAAATACATCGGCAAACGAATACCGAAGCAAGAAAAGGAAAGGAGAAATTCTAAAATCATAAATCCAACATCAAAGCAATTCACAGCAACATGAATTGATACAGCATGACAAAGACAAAACAAATAAACAAAAATGAACAAGAATAAGACTAAATAAATGATTTTTTTAATATATTGATATATTTTTGTTATATTTATGAAAATAAGGCTTCAATTTTGTGGTTGTTAGGGATTATAACAGCTTGGGTGTTTGTATTGTACAAAGTTAAGTAATTTAATATGTGACAAGTTGTAATTATGTACATGTATTTAAATCCTTCTGTGGTTATACAAAAAACACTGACCACTGAAGCTGCAAATTTTTGATTAACGTTCTATTTATTCATCTATCTCGGTTGGTCCATAACTATGTCTAATGAGAAATACTGTATAATTTGTGCTAGCTCTCGCGTAAGGAATCACCTGTGAAACATACATTCCGTAAGCAGAGGAAACTGGAATACTACTGTCCATGGTAGGAAAATCGCCTCTTTTGTCGTAAATTTTAGTATTGAGATGGTTATTTTCGTCAAATGCTAGATGCAAGTTCAATAAAAGAGAGAGAATTACCAGCAGCTCAAACAACACATTTGGATGAAAGAATGTGGAGAGATAAGTGGGGAAACCGACAGAAGAGGGTTTTTATAGCATTAGCCAACACATTGCAGCACTGTATCCAGTATAAATTCTACTTTCTATAAAAACAGAAGTATACAACAGCCATTTTAAGGGCTATGAAAATATTTCAAAATGAATTTAAGTTGTTATTTACGAAAAGAAAACCAAAAATTACGATAAAATATGTGAATGTAAATAAAATTATTTTTTTTATGATAAAATATAAATATATGGCCTTATCAAGTTAATGCGTAGATTCTCATCCACCTGTAAAATCTGGGGTGGGTGGGAAGGTTTTATTATATACTACTCAACAAAAGAAACGATACAAAGATTTTATCAAATATTAACATTTAAATTTCCAGCAGAGAACCACAACTCGTAGATGAAATGTATTTTTTGCACGTAAGAATTAACTTTATGCCCAAAAATGTCTCTTTAAATTCTGAACCCTCTCCGGTCACGGTCAAGGTCATTATCCGGAATTTCTTTTTGCAGACCTGAATAGTGAGAATGTCTATATTTAATTTTTACCAAACCATCACATTTTTGAACCAGCTGACTTCCAAATTCTGTTGTAATGTCGATCATGAATCCCTCAGGCCTACTTTCCGATTTCAACTTCCGTTCTCATAAGTGAAAAAGCGTGTTACGCGATGTTGACGTTGTGACGTCTCACAGGCTCCGCTGTCACGTGATTAATCATTTGATGGGCACATTTGCTTCAGATTAATCAAAGGTCCTTAGTATGTTCTTCTTTTCGCATAACGATGAATTGAGAGTGCAAGAAACGAGATCGAAGGTCTGATCGCGATAATTCATTGTTCACGTTGCTTTTGGATTGAACGGGGCATCGAAATGAGACATTGTTTTCAACTTTTTGAAATGGCAAATTGCTAATCTGATGAAGTGTCCCGATTATTGACATCAAACAATTTAAATCATCCGTCCGTTAACGGCAAACTCGATCATAGGGTGAAAAATTCCATTCCGGATTTTCAACGTATCCGTTTTGAATAAACAAATGCGATTTGGCGTTGAATACATTAATAATCTAAAATAAAAACTTTAAATTGCGAAATACAAAAAAATATTTACAAAATTAACTGTGTATCGTTTCTTTTGTTGAGTAGTATATATTTTTTTTTGAAAAATTTTACTAAAACTGCTAGGAATTTAAAGAAAATTTCTGAATGATTGAAAATGAAAAAAATTGAGCTTAGAAAAAATGGGGCGGGTAGGGATGAGAATCTATTAATTAATTTGATGTGGCCTAAAATGTATTAAAATATTATAATATAACTCAATAATATTATAATGTATTATCATAAGCTTAATTGCAATGAAAACACAATAGTGCTACAGTGTTTTACCAGCAGACTAAGCTCCTTGAGCTAGCCGGCAGTTTAGCGGCGAGCACTCTTTGACCCATCTTTCAAAATTACGTTTTGTCCCCCCATTTTTCTTTTCTAGATTGTGGTCATGGAGTTAGTAGTCTACCTGTATGGGTTTTATTCGTATGTTTATTCTACGTTAGGATAATGGGACAGAGAAAGGGGAGGTTTGGGTACCCATAAACCGGTTTAACCCTACCGCTGGCTTTTGCTAGTGCCGGTACCAAGTCCGGCTGTCCCGAGTTCCTATCGTTGTTTATGTTTGTCTTTTGTATTTTTATTGTGGGTTTTTTTCTTTTGCAGATCCTATTTACTTTCTGGCATGTGGCTATGTTTTTCGGCCATTGTAGGTGTTTCCTGTTATCTTTTTTATTCCACAACTCAAGCTCAGTGCTAATTGTCCCATTAAAATTAAGCTGGTAAACAATGCAATCCTTCAACAATCCTTGTACAATAGTTTTACAAGGATTGTTAACAATCCTTGTATACAAGGACTGTTGGCGTTAAAGTTAATTGATCCTGATTGACAGAGTTAACGATAATCTTAAAGCTTAGACAAGTAAAGTAAGCCGATCAGAGAAAATGAAACTACCTGAATGAGTCGTGTTTATTTATATCCTCATGCAAATTAATGTACATGCGCATCGAGTGCAAATTTGGCATTTGTACGGAAGCAATCAAATAATCGAGAATCCTTAACACAGTCCAAGATCTCCCATTTCTGATTACGACAGAGTCACAGCAGAGACATTGAGTTACATTGAGTTACATCTAGATACTAATATATGTGCCGTTTATCTCTAATCAAAACATATCTAAAATGTAAACAAACGCACATTCTGCGCCCTCTTGCGGCTGATCAAGATTGACTGAATATTACACGTGGAATATTATATATATTCGGGTTCGTACAGAAATGGCTGTGTGAGGATCAGGTAGTTAACGTATCAAAACATAAAAATTTGAAAAATGTGCCACAACTTTCATGACGAAACCATTTTGACAATTTTAAATATTATCCCGATAGTTTTATCATCTTTTATATTCCTACGCGTGAAACAAAAATTTTCGTTTTCATTCTAAAATTGTAGAAATTGTTTAATTTTTGAATACAGGAAAATTAATAAGTTTAATAATGGCGAAGTAGTGATTTAAAATGGTTTGGATGTA
Organism: Modiolus philippinarum; assembly: GCA_002080025.1. Classification (NCBI taxonomy): domain Eukaryota; kingdom Metazoa; phylum Mollusca; class Bivalvia; order Mytilida; family Modiolidae; genus Modiolus; species Modiolus philippinarum. Next base: position 75,583 of record MJUU01072136.1, read on the forward strand.
TTATAAACGTCTTGAATTATATCCTCAAGCCTATTCGACACTCGCTTTTTAGTTTCAATTCGCCATCACTTAAAAGCCTTTTAACACCCTCTCTAAACTATGTTCAAACATTTGACCATTTCAGGACAATAGTATGTAACGTTCTACCATATTGTTCAGTAATTTGCTGTATTGTTAACAATTTATAAGCAGACCTTTGAACCTGTTAAAAGTTTCCCGTCATGCATGTAATCTACTTTTATCCAATTCAAGCTGAACCGATAGCTAGGGTGTTCAATACGAACGCCAAAAATGAATCATGAATCATATTTTAAACCGAAACTTCAAATTTTTCCACAATGGTCTAATATCTGTTAAAGACTTTTTAATGGTCGTATTAGACGGAATGTTTTGATCAATAAGGCGGTTCCGGAAAAACTATGCCTAACGAGTAAGTCCGAATAATTATTATTAGTTCTCGTGTAACAAATCAACTGTCAAACATAGTTACACTCCGTAAGCAGGAGAAGTTGGTGAAATATTACTGTCATGTTATGGTAATTAATAATTTTGAAATTAAAGTCACCCATTTGTCGTAAATTTTCGAACTGAGAAGACCATTTTCACAAAATTCGAGATGTAAGTTAAAAAATATGTAGATCTATTAGTTTTTTTTATACTGTTCCCTTTATCTTTAATTTTGGAGATATTGATGGGATCCATTTAGCAATGGATAGAAAACCATCAATTAATCTATAAGTGAGATTGAAAGATCAGATCTAGCATCGTTTATTTTATTAACTGACCCTTGGTAGACAATTTTTTGATGCCCGGTTTAGTAAAAATGGGTGAAAGAGGTCAACCTGTATCAAGATGAGGATTTGTGGAAATCTTGACAAATTTGAAGTGACGATGCAAACAGAAATTTATCACATCTATAAAAATTAAATAAATAATAGACGAGATGAGTTATCAATCATGTCTATATTAGCTGACCCTCATTTAAACGGAATAAGTAAAATGTAAATGTATATCATGGATTCTTTTCATTATTCCCACCCGTTATTGAAGTTGTAACAACTTTAGTAAGTTGAAAAGAGACTGTTTTCTTCATCCATATCTAGTAACAGTGGTGAAAAAAATGGTTAAATCAGCACCTCTACAGTTTTAAAGTCTAAAATCATATTTTAGATATTGTTCCATCCCGCAGAAATTTAACCAATAATTAAGGAAATTTCTTTAACAAAATATTGACATGCTCTGGAGAGATGCAAACAGATATATAATATTTGCTCTTATACGTCTCTGACATTAAAAATGTGGAATAAGTAGTTTTAATGTATAAGTCAATTGTCATAGGACTAATAAGATATTTAAACTTACTGTTCACGTTAATGCATTTCTATAGGAATTTTTATAAAATGCATGAAGGCGTTGTATCGGATTAATATCGTGTTGTTAAGGATTAATGCTACAAAAAGCAGTAAATTGCTGGTTGGAGAAAGTAACACATGTTTTATTTCTGTGATAAAAAGTTGCCAAGGAATGTCAACTACATTTTGTAGCGTTTTGAGAATTGTATGGCCATATTCGATTTCTTTTATCGTTATCCAGATTAAAACATTTAAATATATTAGGCTTTAGTAAAAGCGTTTATACGGAAGAGTGAGAAAATTTAAATTATAACTGAATTCCGATGATGGCATTATATAGACATTAATCTGTTTTCTGAAGTTCTTTGCAGAAACAAAAATCATAGCAGAGATACTACAGCGATATTGAGAATAGTTTCAATTAAAATCACAAATGATCAGTTCAATCATTAGAACGTCCAAATATATCGATTTACAATACAACAAAAGGGTATGCTCCAAAATAAAAAGAAACCAAAATATTGTCTCAGTATTTATTATTTCCACAGAAATGTTATACATCCGCATATGATTACCTAATGTACTACATTTCCTTGGAAATGGACAACATGAACACCAGAACCTGTCTGAGTATTTATCTTGGATCAACCCCTTTTGTTTCATTTTCAATTTTTAAATTATTTTTGTGATTCTTATGAATTTGCAATACATATTAAAGTGATCATTTTTACCTTTTTGCTGTAAAAACTTGGATATGACACGAACTTTACGTACAGGAGTTACCGTCATAAGATTATTTAAGATAGAAGACCCCGGGAAATAATCTTTTTTTAAAGGCGCATGTAATTAACTTCAGTTTATAAGTTGCAGAAACAAATAAACCCAGCTTTATGTGTCTCTCTTTGTACTGGCTATTGCCTTGATCAACTGGAGTTGAATGACACTTGAATGTACTTGTACATGAGATAATATCTCATGTGTACCCTTTGTTCAATTACTATTATCTAAATTTATGTAAATTCTAAAACTGAAGGATTAACTCCCTCCATCGTAGTTTTGTCCTTGGCTATATTTGATACTACTGAATGTTCGGCTTTCGTTTGGTTTTATGCATTTTAAACATATTTTGAAATATGGATTTCCTTTGTTTGGGTTCTAGTGCTGCTGATGAGGAATAAATTTCCGAAATGGCCATACAGATCATTAAAATTATTGCAGTTGGAGTAAATATATGTGTTATAGTCTCATGTTCATTTACTCCATATCCTTTCATAAAATATGTGACATTTGTAGAAAAAGAATTTTTTTTACCAGTGTACACGGCGTTACATTGATTTTTATTGGTGTTCATTATTCATACTTTTTGTGTACTTTGTGGGATTATATCATTTCAAAAGTTTCCGATATTATTATTATTAAACTACTCCTTTGATAAATCTATCTTTAACCTTATTTATTCAAATATATTAAAAGATTTTTAAAGTAAGATGTGTGGCAAAGATGAGCACATAGTTTGACAATAGCAGAACCGGCATCGACCTCATAACCTACCACAACACATTTCCATCCAAATAAGGACTCTTTACCGTTTTTTATCAGACTTTCAACCTTCTCATATAAATTCGTTTGAACTTTATTTTACTTCTACAACTTGAATAAAGAAAATGTATATTTATTATGTATATATAATTATGTATATTTCACTATTTTTATATCATTTCAGAGTACACCCATGGCTGTATTAAAATTTGTTCGTCGGAAATTGACTAAACCCTTATTTACGTTGTGTTTTATTTCTATTGTCTGGTATTCAGTAGTTTTTATGTTTGAAGGTCAAATGACAAGAAGGGAGAATGACAAACGGGATGAGTATGATATAAGACTTCAAGAAGCATTGGGAAATAAAACTCATGATCAAATCATTCAACACATAAAACCTTTAGAAGCTATGAATATTGATGATGAACCACCACGTGACGATTCACATTTTATAAATCAAAACGACGAAAATGTCCAGATTATAAATAAAGATTCACATATTATTGATCAAAATGACGAAAATGTCGGGAATTTAAACAAAGATTCAAATTTAATTGATCAAAACGAGGAAGGTGTGGGCCATATACGTAACAGAAATTTGGAACCAGAAATAGAAATAACTGACAGAGAAGACGAGAAGAAGGACGAGAAACTACAAATCAAACCACCGATAAAGGAATTTCCAAAAGCAGATGTCATCGTCAAGAAAGGTTTAGGTAATAATAAAATTGGCATAGAAAATAGCCTGAAATATTGTACATTGAGACCAATACACTGTTAAACTACAGTTTTGCACAATGAAAGGGTTGCTTCTTGTCTTACAACAAGAATTCATGCAAAATAGCATTTCAAAATATTTTTCCAAAACGACATTTTGTTTGAACCTTCAAATACATCTTCTCGCGGGTTTAATGCTTGAACCCAGAAATTTCGAACGTGCACGAGACTTATGTACCATTTTATAACCATTTTATAATCAGTTGTACCCATATTACTTTTCTGCAGTGTATTTCTCTTACAAAAAATAAAAAAAATAAAAATAAATAAATAAATAAATAAATAATTATTAACTTATTAAATTATCAAAATTAACCGCCATGCTAATACAAAAGATGTTTTACAATACTGCGAAAAGTATCGCAATCAAGAATAATTGGGAATAATAATAACATTACCGAACACAATTGTCAGGAGCCGAAATATTGGGGCAATAACAAAATTACAGAACAGAATTGTCAGGAGCCGAAATATTTTGGCAATAAGAAAATTACAGAGCAGAATTGTCAGAAGCCGAAATATTTTGGCAATAACAAAATTACAGAACAGAATTGTCAGAAGCCGAAATATTGGGGCAATAACAAAATTACAGAACAGAATTGTCAGGAGCCGAAATATTGGGACAATAACAAAATTACAGAACAAAATTGTCAGAAGCCGAAATATTGGGGCAATAAAAAAAATTACAGAACAGAATTGTCAGAAGCCGAAATATTGGGGCAATAACAAAATTACAGAACAGAATTGTCAGAAGCCAAAATCCAAAGGACAAAAAGACTAAGTCGCTACAATACCACCGTAAAACCCCTACGGTCCTCGATTGATACAGGCATTTCAAAGTAAAACCTCCTCTTCCATTGCGGTAGTGTCCGGTAGCATCCAGTTGTAAATGAAAAAAATCTGGATTCACGTTTTGCTGTTGCACTCAATGCAATATAAACTATTATTTCCATTTTTGCTAAATATATGTATATGAAAATGAATTAAAACATTATCTTTAAATTGTATTATTGTGTTTTTTGGCACAACTGTTCGTGTAAAATAATATTGGATTCCAGGTTAATGTCAAGTATATTGCCTCTTATCTGATTGCTCGGTACATATTCTGTAATTACGAAATGCTATTGGGACCATCAACAGATACATCCTTACATGTCGGTAAAACGAATTTGAAAAACAAAACGGGATAAAGTAAAACAATTCAAATGCAGAGCGGAAAAGAATATAATATACAACAGCTTTTCAAAAAAGTCAAACATTTTATCTAAAAACGTCTGTGTTATTCTCTTTTCACATACAAAAGAGTTTCATTTGACAGAGATGAAATCCTTTCCAACCACAGGTCATTCATCTCCTCCTTGAATATCCATACTAAAAATAACAATTTGGACCTGCCATACCTATATTGGGTAATAAAATTACACAAAAATCCACATCAGGAGCGATACATGGCAGGATCTTCATCTTGCTCAACTACTGAATTGTCAATTGAACTAAACAAAATTTTGTCTGCAGTCAAAGACAGGCATCAAGCATATTGTGAAACTAATCCTGCCCGAAATGACATAAATCACATATGAATTCTTAAAAATTCGAAAGATTCATTGGAAAATCTTGAAATCTTAAAATCCCGTTCATTTTCTTAAATACATTCTCTGAAAACATCTGATTTTTCCACACTGTATACCACGCTTCCTCATGATAAACTTAAATCAAGAGTTGAAGTATCATTCAAAAAGCTTTTCTGATTAAATAAAAATTGTTGTGTTAGGTCATTAATCCTCATTTTTCCAAAAACCAATTTAAAAGGAAAGGCATCCTACAATGAAAAACAGGCGTGCAGTATGCTTAATTTTCTAATTGAAAATATAGTTGTCTCATTTGGAGGTGCTTTTTATCAACAGCAGGTTAGCATACCTATTGGCACTAATTGAGCACCTCTACTCGCAGACTTGCTTTTATATTCTTACGAGATTTCAATTCTTCAAGGATTTTTAAGAGATCATGGGGGATAACAAAATTACCGAACAGAGTTGTCAAGAGGCGGAGTCCATGGACAAAAAGGCAAATCATATGGAAACCACCGGAAAAATTGTCGACCACAATGACTCATTACATGCATTTCAAAAGAAATGTGGGTTAAGCCAGTTTTACATGTATGGCATGTCAAACCTCCCCTTCCATTGCGGCAGTGTCCGGAATCAACTCAACAGCAACGGCCTTTGACAGGTCGTACGTCAGTGAAATGTTCATCGCAGTACTAAGTAAAATTGCTGTGAAAGATCTGTGTGGTGGCTGATTGGTAAATGTCTTCTCTAACCCTAAGACAAAACCGATTTAAATTCATGGTACATGGTAGAGATGTATGCTCTTTATTTTTCTTAGATATGGTGTAATTGTACATGAGATAATATCTCATGTGTACACTTTGTTCAATTACTATTATCTAAATTTATGCAAATTCTAAAACCGAAGGATTAACTCCCTCCATCATAGTTTTGTCCTTAGCTATATTTGATATTACTTCGGATTTCGTTGGGTTTTATTCATTTTAAACATTTTTTGAAATTATGGCTTTCCTATGTTTGGGTTCTAGTGCTCCTGATGAGGAATAAATTTCCGAAATTGCCATACAGCTCATTAAAATTATTGCAGTTGGAGTTAACATGTGTGTTATGATCTCATGTTCATTTACTCCATGTCCTTTCGTAAAATACATGTTACTTCTCTAACCTAAAACAGGACCAAGGTGAAAGTTTGAAAACATATATTTATCTCTTTGTACACAGAGATCTAAACAGAAAATATGAATTACAAACATCATCGACAAAGACAAAACTTCAAATCAAAGTGCGATAAAAAAACAACACAGATAACAAAACTGTCAACCACAATGGTCCTGACTGGGTACAGGCATTTCAAATTAAATGGTTGGTTAAACCGGTTTTATTACATGCCAAATATCCCCTTTAATGCGGTAATATCCGGTCGCAACTCAACAGCAATTGCTTTTGAAAGGTTGTACACAGTAAAGCGACGATTTTGATTTTAATAATACTAATTTCCCCTTTCTTGACGGCGACGTTCCTCTAGCTCCATTCTACGAGGTGTATATATCTCAACCTGTACGATTCGCTCGCATTTGTTCTACCCTTGATGATTTTAAGGAGTGTAACCTTACTCTCACATCCAAACTTTTACAACAAGGTTACAGATTTAATAAATTATTAAATACTTTTAGAAGTTTTACAGATGATATGAACATTTGATATCTAGATATGACGTGACTCGCAAATAGCTAATTACAAAGGGTATTTCTCATCCTCGATTTTATGGAAATGTTGTTAAAAATGTCAAAAACTGATAAATAATCCAGAAAAACTGGGACATAACTTACATTCTTTACGCAATAATGGATATTCTGAACAAATCCGTTAAATTGGCTTTCGATTCCAGTGACCTGAAGACTTTACATATATACTGGTCTCTCACTGCCGATGTCTACTGAAATACATGCCGACTCTTTACCACACCCTTCGGGGAGTTTTTAGTTTGATTTTTCATCCGTAGTGCGACAGTGTTTACCAGCAGGCTAGATTATTTGAGCCAGCCGGCAGTTTAGCGGCGAGCACTCTTTGCAGTGCGGAAATTTATGGCACCCCAATATTTAGTTCTTTTTTAAAGGGGAAATATAATGTTGCAATACAATAATATAGGTTTATTGCATAAATATTGGTGAATATTGTCCCAAGAACAATATAATATTTTGCGAGGGACAATATTCACCGATATTCATGCAATAATCCTTTTATTATTAAGTAATAAATATTTCAATATAATTTCTACTATTTTATACATTTTTTTGTAGTTAACACTGCAATACGAAAATATTGAACTAGTTAAGGTCCATATATGAACGAGTGCAATATAATATTTTTGCTTCGCTTTCAAACGTGAAATAAAACCAAATTCGAACTAAATAGACTGTTGTAATGATTATTTACTCATTAATAGAACTTCCTCCTTAGTTCATAAGCGATTACTAGGCCACACATCACAGAATATAAGATTTCTACCCACTTTTAATATTTTAAGTGCTGATGTTGTTCCTTGAATGTGTGCTCTTTCCTTAAAGTACTATACTAACATGAGAAGTTCTAGAAGATAAATTATACACTGGGCTTTAATCAGACAAATTGTAGATCCCTGCTTGTACACCAGTGGTAATTTCTTGCATATTTTTCTCTTTTTCTTTTGTTTTTCTTATTTCGATATAAAACTACTAAAATTTAATATTTTTTTGCTGGATTGTTGGTTTTTTTTCTTTGTTTTTATTTTTTGCATTTTTTGTTTGTAAGGGAGTCTTATGGCTTCGTTTCCACATCGTTTTACAGGACTACAAATTGCATCCACTAAAACCAATCCATTATTCTAAATATTCAATTTAATGTCCTGCAGTGTAAGCGCATGATACAGACAGAGAACTCGCAACATCATTCCTCGGGTGAACACCCACGGAATTTTCTTTTTCTGGTCCGTAGAAATCAGTTCTTGTCACTGAACTGGAACTAATTTTTTTAGAGTTCTTTTTGGTTGGTCCAACATTGGATTTTACACCCGTCAAAACGTCGGAATTGTTTCTTTGTTCATCGTCGGACAGTTAATCGTCGTAAGCTTCGACTGAAGCAGTACTTTTATGGCAGCTCATGTGCTACACTTGTCTCTAGGCATGCCAGCCTTACGTAGTGTCTTAATCGTAGTTTTTCGGACGCTATGATTAGTCTTTTTGTCCATTCCTGCTGCATTAGCTGCCATCGGCATTAAATTTCCTAGTGTATTTTCCCTAATCGGTCGTGAATAATACATCACCATGGAGTCAACTCTATTCATAGGAATACAATTTAGCTGGCATAGTCTCAATGCTCCTTAATTCGTTTTTCTGAACTAACCATTTGTATAGTAATTTTAAGTCCCTCTTAGTACAATTAACGGTGAATTTCTTTTTCTGTTGATCAATGAAGTTCTGGAATTGTTCTCTGTCGACATTTACGGTTGAATCATTCGCCTGTTGGTTTATTTCTTCTAGGTGTGAGTTTTCTAATAATCTGGCAATATCTTGTTCTGCCATGTTTGTTTTGATGCAGACGATTAGCGTACAATTAGTTTTAAGGCACCGGAACCCCTCTGTATGTGTCTGGATTCTAACTACACCTTCCGTGCAAATACAAGAATATATTGCACGCTCGATTTTTTCTTTTGATTTTTAAGGGGAAATATTTATTACTATTATACAATTATAGTCTGTGTATGAGGTTATATTATTAATTTACAGAAACACTGAAAAGGTCATTTCTATCCTTGTCTAAATAATCAAATGAAAGATACAATTGCAATATTTCAAAAATTAATATTTAAAAGTTAAAACACTATAATATAATTACAGTGTGTATACTATATAAATATAATCTTTTCTTTAAAAATACATCAAAATGAATAAAGCAACATTCATAGAAACTTGCCATATGCATTACTATTTTTAGTAACGTGCAATATAACTTTTTGATATACTCTTTAAAAATACAGTTGATTATGTGATCACTAATCAAATTTCTAAAACGATATCAAATTAATAACATTTAATAATAATGGTCAATTTATATTGCACTACAGGAGAATATGGCAAACCAGTAAATATAAGTAAAGACTCATTGACTTTAGAGGAGAAAGAAGAATATAAAGAAGGGTGGAAAAAGAATGCATTTAATGAGTTTCTTAGTAATCGTATATCTTTGAATAGAAGTCTTCAAGACCCTCGGGATGAAAGGTAAGTGAGTCTTCTTTTTTAATGCTCATTTTATGTTGTTGTTTTTTTTTTGTTTCTAAACCCATTTTTTGTCTTTGCCAAGAGTTTGGCTGTGTTTTCTACGACAAGAATTGAATTCAGTTCATATATTTTTGCTTGCTATTTATTTGCGTATACAATTTATGTACCCAGAAATTTCAATATTTACAATCTTCACAAGATCTATATCATGAATAAAATAAATTAGGCTTGATTTATCAATGTAGACACAGACATGCACATAAATAATTTGAACATTTAAAGTAACCGTTACTTAAGAAATCCATACTATAAACTGTGCGTCATACAACGGCAGATCAAAGTTTGGAAAAATGAGTTTCAGTTGGGTTTCAGAAATAGGGGTTTCTGTTTTTGTTTTTTTTTTCCTTTATTTACACGAAATTTATTTTGTTTCAAGACATCGAGTGGCTGTGTCGAAACTCCATTCTGGAACCGCTAAAGCAAAGCTGTAAAACTCACAAAGCATTATATTTCCTTTCTTATTCATATTTACAGATGTAAGCATATACAATATTCAGATGATTTGCCAGATGTAAGTGTTGTAATCACCGTTCATAACGAGGCTTGGTCAGTCCTGTTACGATCAGTTCACAGCATAATCAACAGAACTCCAGAAAATCTTCTGAAAGAAATTATCTTGGTGGACGACTTTTCAGACAGGCGTAAGATTGAAACATTTTCTTCAACTGACAATATTTTACAGAAATGCAAGAAATGGTGAAATTAAAACCTTGATTTTATCTTTCGTCCTTTTTATTGTTTTTTTTCTCTTCATTTTGCTTTATTATTTTCTGAGCAATCAATTATCTAGTTGTGTTCAACCAAGTTATTAAAGTAAGTGAGAACCGAACCGTCAGTCTAAAAACGAATGATTCCAAAGACAAAAGCAACATCGGAAAAACAAAAACATCACTTATACTACTATCCAGTCATTACAGTTAACACTTTCAACTAACAACCAATAGTGCCGGTATATAGTCTATAATAATAAAATCTGAAAAGGCCAAACACTTAAGCCGCATACATATGTGTAGCATCTTTTGTTTTCCTATATTAAGCCAAATACCTTTTCGTGAATCTGGTATCATTAGCCCTTTCGCCGACGAGTCTCGCTACAGCGGGATTCTCACTTCAGACAACTGACGACGAGTACCGTTCTAGCAGAATTTCAATACGTGTTTAAATTTACCGACTCGTCTATCGATTTAGGCTAGAGTTGTCTTTCTTTGGTAAATTTCCAAGATGTGAATAAGAAGCACGTTTTCGTTGAAAAAAAATGGATGAAAAAAGAACGAAAAATGTGGATTTCACATAAATTTAAAATTCGGGAACAAATTTTGATGAAATTCGTTGCGATTCTATGGACAAAGGATGATAAAATGTTGTCGGAAATGGGACTTTATGCCAGGAAATCATAACGAAAGAATATCGTAATACTGAAATATCCGGTGAAATATTCACTTCATTGATGTTTTCTCATTTTTAGAAAATTTCTTTTGGAATAATTATTAACGGGAATATGATATTTTTTTAAAAATCGGACAAATTTCGTGCGTGGTATTCATATTTTCACGCGAAAATGTATACGCAATTAATGTGAAAATGAATAAAATACGAGGGTCTGTTATCGTTTATTCTAAAGCAAAAACAAAATTAAGATTCAACTCCCATAAATAATTGTTGCTAGATATTTACAGTGTAGCACCCATCAATGTGTTGGCTCTTAGTAACTTCCAGGTGAAAGGGTTTAACCAAAAAAGTCAGTTATGGGAAAAAAGGGTAAAAAACAGTTCGATCAAAGCACTAGCATATATAAGAACCAAAATATTAAAATACCGAAGTAAGTAAAATTTTAGCTCCTGCAGATGATGGCCATTTTGACAACTTAGAGTGCCAAAAAAGTCCATTATCATCGATATAGTTTGTTTTTATTGCGTAACGTAATATTGTATTTGGCATCTTTTGTCATTGGATGTCGTGTTGCACTTTGGTTCCTTTGTCAATGTTTCAAATGATGTATTTGAATTATTGACGGATTTGAGTAATTTGATTAATTGGTAACATGTTGTAATTGGGTTCCTTGTAAGTGATTTGATCTGGAAAAACTCGACGGTACTAGGGTTATCATCTTTCCATGTCATAGCGTTCAATACGATTTGAAATTTGTCCCGGAGCTAAACCCAATTTTCGCATAAACAGATTACTTCAAGATAACTTTATGTTAAATTCATTATATAAGAAGGAGCAGCTATTTTGCAAATAAGACTATCATTTTGGAGCAACAATGCCTATTATTTTTTTATAAAACTAGTTTTCGTTTTTTATATTTTCAGCACATTTGGGAAAGCCTTTAGAAAGATATATCAGTAGGCTAAACAAAGTACAAATTGTCAGAGCACCAAGCCGCGAGGGCCTTATCCGTGCACGCCTGAGAGGATATAGAGCCGCTACGGGAACTGTTCTTGTGTTTTTAGACTCGCATATTGAATGTGCAGTTGGTAAGATTACTGACATGTTTACTGATACTTCAAATTCTGATCTCTTAAATAGACGTGGCAATATGGAAACAATGACAAATACAGTTTCATAGTTAATAATTGTTGTGTGTTTTTT